>PVKP010010746.1:22034-63858 GCA_004027715.1 Plecturocebus donacophilus | reverse complement strand
GTCCCTTATCTTACACCATACACACAAATCAACTCGAGATGGAGATAAGACCTGAAGTTGTAAAACTCTTAGAGAACAGGAAAACATGGGGGAAAAGCTCCCTGACATTATTAGCCTTGTCAATGAATTTTTTGGGTGTTATACTGGAAGCTCTGTCTACAAAAACAAATAAATGAGACCACATCAAACTAAAAAACTTCTTCACAGCAAAGGAAACAACAAGATGAAATGGCATCCTATGGATTAGGAAAATATTTGCAAACCATATATCTGATAAGAGGTTAATAGCAAAAATTTATAAAGAACTCACACAACTCAATAGCAGAAAAACAAATAACTTGGTTTAACAATGAGCAAAGGACCTGGATAGACATTTTTACAAAGAAGACATAAAAATGGCCAACAGGATATGAAAAGGTGCTCATCAGTAAGCATTAGAGAAATGCAAATCAAAACCACCATTAAAAAGACCACACCCATTCAGACAGCTCTGATCAAAAGGACAAGTAACAAATGTTAGCAAAATAGATCTAATATATGACCCAGCAATCCCTCTTCTGGATATATACCCAGAGAAAATGAAATCACCACCTCAGGAAGCTCTCTGCTCTCTTATGGTCTCCTAGCGCTACAATAGACAAGAATTGGAAACAACCACAGTGTCCATCAGTGAATGAATGTACCACAAATCTACACACACACACACACACACACACACACACACACACAGTGGAATACTATTCAGCCTTTAAAAAAGGAGATCCTGCTATTTGCTATAACGTGGATGAACCTGAAGGACATTATACTAAGTGAAATAAACCAGACACAAAAAGGAGAATATTGCATAATCTCACTTAAAGGTGGAAAAAGTTAATATACAGAGATAGGCAGTAAAACAGTGGTTACAGTGTGGAGCAAAGAAATGGGGAGATGTGGCTTAGAAGTTACAAAGTACTAGGTATGTAGGATGAGCAAAGCTAGAGAGCTTAGTGGTAGTGGTGAGAAAGCTTTCCTCGGGGAACATATGGGGAAGGGTGGTTGGTACGTAACAGGTTTATTCTGTTTTGTTTTTTAGCATCTTGTCCCTTTCCCTTGATGCTTCCTGGGATTTAGGGCTGGAAAGGGTGGGGTAAGGGAGAGAGGGAGAAGAGAGGGAATGCGAATGGGTGCAGGCCATAGCATGATCTTTTCCTGCTTAGAATCCTCCATGAGGCAGAGCTGGAGAAGGGAAGCCCCTGAATAGGCTTTGGACACTGTGTGACTGTGGGTCAGTCACTTCACTTTTTTTTTTTTTGAGACAGAGTCTCGCTCTGTCACCCAGGCTGGACTGCAGTGGCACGATCTTGGCTCACTGCAACCTCTGCCTCCCAGGTTTTAACACTTCTCTGCCTCAGCCTCCCCAGTAAGTAGCTGGGATTACAGGTGTGTGCCACCACGCTCAGCTAATTTTTTAATATTTTTAATAGAGACGGAGTTTCACCATCTTGGCCAGGCTGGTCTTGAACTCCTAACCTCATGATCCACCTGTCTCGGCCTCCCAAAGTGCTAGGATTACAAGCATAAGCCACCCCGCCTGGCCCCACTTCACATTTAAAAAGTTTTTTAAATTTTAATTTTTGTGAGTACATAGTAGGTGTATATATTTATGGGGTATATGAGATATTTTGATACAGGTTTGCAACGTGTAATAATCACATCATGTAAAATGGATTCTTCAGCCCCTCAAGCATTTATCTTCTGTGTTATAAACAATCCAATTTTACTCTTTTAGTTACTTTTAAATATACAATTTATTATTGACTAAAGTCAACCCTGTTGTGCTGGCAAATCCTAGGTCTTATTCTATTTGTTTTGTACCCATTAACCCTCCCCTGCCAACCCTTAGTCAGTCACTAACTTCTGAGATGCTGAGATGAGCGTGGGATTCAGTGGTCTGCAAGTTCCTTCCAGTTGTTAACATTCTGACCTTCCAGTCCAGGGTTCCCCAGCAGAGCTTGCTAAGAGGGTGGCCTTGAGGACACTTGCCAGCCTGTCCCCAGATGCCCACTCTGGGCCCCAAAGGGGTAGATTCTTTCTGTGACTCTCACACTCCAAAAACCTTTCCTGCCCCAACTGCTTATAACTATACATGTACATGGTTTTTTCCCCTTTTACACAGAGGAAAAACGTGTGTGTGTGTGTATGTGTGTGTGTGTATATATATATATTTGTCAGTTTCAAAAATTGTGTGGAAATAACATTTGTTGTCTTGGGATGGTGCAAGGTATAGAACAAGAACATCGTCTTATTTCCTGATGATTCTCCTGGCGGGGCGCCATGCACCTCTCCTTTGGGCTTATAGGGTGGAGTTTCGACAGGAACTAATAATCACCGACTGTACTCAAGACAGGCGCTGGATATGAATTTGTCGTGTGAATAAATGAATGCATCCATCCTTAAGGTCCCCTCATTTTCCCCTAGAGTAGCCCCGAGCCTCACTTCACCCTGAGAGCCTCAGTGCGGACTGAGGCCCCGTTGCAGCCCCAGATGGCCTGGAGGGCAGTGGGCTCAAAGTGAGATGCAAGAAAGAGGTGTCAAATCTTTACACCTGCTTATAAAAAATTTACTAAAACTATTCATACACATATTAAGATAGTTAGACTTATTTTATCCCTACCCTTTTTGCCGCTTTGCATATGTGGTTTTTGCAGTAACGTATTAGTAAATATATAGCATTTATGATAAAAATGTTCACACACTGATACTCAGGGCAGTGCTCACGATTTTTTATTAATTGGAACAGAGGAGTAAAAGCTTGGGAGGGCGTTGTTAGGAGAGGCAGCTTTGCTACCTCATGTGTTCCAGGAATGGGGAAGGACTTGCCTAGCAAAGGTCTGGAGCCTGCTGGGGATTTGCTCACTCGGCAGTGAGTGTTGAGATAGCAGCTGAAGCAGCAATTGAAAATGAACAAATGAGGTTGGGATTTATTTTCCTCTTGTGGGAAGACATGAGGAAATGGATAAAGCAGAGGACAGAGGCTGGCCCAGTGGCTTTGGTGACTTTCATTTCAGGGTAGTTCTTTCTAGAGTTCCAAAATGTTTGAAAGGAGACTAAGTGCAGTTGTGTTTTGGCCTCAAAAGTTTTCTGCAGGACACCACAGGCCCTGCCTGGGGTGCGAATGGGAGCAAACATCTGAGCGCCTGGGACTCGGGTCCCGTAGCCCCTGCCCTGCCCGCCCCAGGCCCTCTGGCTGCCACCTGGTGCTGTAGACAGTTCTCCTGGTTGATAAAAGGGAAGCATTTGGGGAACAATAATAAGAAAAGCTGTAGTAGAACCCCAGTATGTTCCTCTGGTTTGAAAAGGGGACTGTTCTCAAGAGAGAGCAAGGGAACAGCAGATGAGATAAACAGCTCACATAGTACTTTATTTCTTTACAAAATACTGCTTTATGCTTACCATGGGCCAGGCCTTGTCCAGAGTCCTAAAACCAGGACCGCAGTAATTCTTCACAACAGCCTTAGTGGGTGTGTACAGGCGTTCGCCCATTTTACAGATGAGCAGTTTGAAGCTCAGAGAGTTGGCGTCACTTGCCTGGGCTCACAGCACTCTGAGCCGCAGCTACGCTCCCTCCTGGCCTCTGCAGCTTCGTGGAGGTGGAGGCCGGGGTGTGCTTTGCTCCTCTGAGCTCAAAGCAGATGGGGCCTATCTGGTCCTGGAGTCTGTCTTGCGTTTTTTCCAGTAGAGATTCCCAACCCTTTTTGAAATTATCTTGTTTGGTTTCACAACAGGCCTTTCTAAAAATAGTCTTACTTTATATGGAATATGTCTATGTAATAGGATGACAAAGATGGCATTGCTTACACTGCCTTCCGTGTTTTCAGCACTTACTCTATGGAAGTCCTCCTATTCCAGGTATCCTATACACACTCATTCTGATCCTTAAATTCAACCTGCAAGGAAGAGACTTCTGCCCATTTCATGAAAGAGGAAATAAAAGCCAAGTGGCAGGCCGGGCATGGTGGCTCACGCCTATAATCCCAAAACTTTGGGAGGCCGAAGCAGGCAGATCACCTGAGGTCAGGAGTTTGAGACCAGCCCGACCAACATGGAGAAACCCTGTCTCTACTGAAAAATACAAATTAGCCGGGCATGGTGGCGTGCGCCTGTAATCCCAGCTGCTTGGGAGGCTGAGGCAGGAGAAACGCTTGAACCTGGGAAGCGGAGGTTGCAGTGAACCGAGATCAAGCCATTGCTCTCCAGCCTGGGCAACAAGAGCAAAACTCTGTCTCATAAAAAAAAAAAAAAAAAAGCCAAGTGGCTTGTCCTTCAGCTAATGAAAGCAAAGGCATCAACCCAGGTCTGTGCCGATGTTCTTTGTTAGAGGACAAAATTAAGTATAACAGAAGTCCATCTTGCTCTAACTGAGGGAGATGGCCAGTTTCACCCAAGGACTTGGTGGTGAGCTGCTCGTCAGTGGTGTGTGTCTCACCTTGCCTGGGACAGTCCCAACTTAACACCTGTTGGCCCACACTACCTTTCCCTCTCAGAAGCATTTTGATTTGCAGGGTAAGCTGTATGGCCCCTGCCTGCCCTGCTTGGGGCTGGATACCACGGGCTTTCCCGGAGACGCTGTAGGCAGCTTCAACCCCTCAGGAGTTGATCGCTTTTGATCCATTGGAGTTTTGAAGTTGTCTCTTCTGCTGGCTTCATTAAGCCCCCAGTTGGTCTAAGGTGCCCTACCCTCCCCCATTCTAAATGTTTCGTGGTTTTTGGTATTCAGGTTAACAAATTAGCCCAATTAAATGGGTAAATTAGTCATTCTTTCTGAAGTCCTGCTGGAAGAGCTTTGTGAAATAGCATTTATGGTTTTCTAACAAGCAAGTTAAAGGACGCCAGCATGTGGCATTTGTTTAAGAGTAAAATGTCTTAATGCCCTACTTAAAAACAGATTTCAAGATTTGCTCCAGGACAGACCCCGAGCAACGTGGCAGAGTGGTACCCCTGTGTCATCTGGTACGGCCATTTCCAAACCGTCTCTCTTTATTTAGGGAGTTATGGCCAAGTACAGCGGAATTGACTGAAATCCACATTTAACTCCAAAGCTTCATGTTTGCCAAATTGTTTTTTCTGCTCTACCCTAGAATTTCTAACAGGCTTCAAAACAGACTGCTTTGAATTCCATCTCAGTATTAAATGGTGAAGAGCCAGCAACTCAAAGGAGATTAACAGGGAACCCCTCAGAAGAGCCTGGCATTGGGGGCTGGGAAGCAATGTGGGAAAAAGCGCTGTCCCTTAATGGCTAATTCAGAGAATGCCTAAGTGTTTTAACCCACTGGGGCTCAGTTGCTCGTGTATATAAAAGTGACAGTAATCCCACCTCATAGGGTTACTGGAGGATTAAATGAGATAATGCATATAATGTGCCTGAAACATAATAGGCACTCAATAAACTTCAGGTCCCTTCCTTCCTTCCTGGCTCCTTTCAACTTTTAGCCTCAGATGCCAGCGTCCCTGTTCCTGGCTCAACTGGCTCTTCAAACAGTCTTATTAATGCCTATTAAAATGAAACCCAATAAAAGTGCCAATATTTGGTGTTGAAATAATTGATGTAGCAGAGTAAGCCCCTGCAGCACCCAGGCAGGCCCCTGGTGCAATTCAGCCTCACACCTGGGGGATGAATTTCACAACTGTAATTGCTACCATATAATTCTTATTAATGTTGTGCTATAATTCCTATTTATTCCACAGGGCTTGTAAATGCATTAGGACTTGTCAACATATTATTTTACACTGTTTATGATCTGTAGAATTATGTCCTTCAGGGTTGTATTGTACAAAAGCTCCAAATAAATGGCTTTGGGCCTCATTAAAAAAGAGCAAAAAGAGGCTGCTTGTTGAAGTGGTTCTCCATCCCTGCCGTCTTGCACAGAAGTCAGTAGAGTCTATTTTAATTCGATTCTTAGCAGAGCTCTTAACCCTTAGGAATATAAGACAATCCCCGCTTCCTGAGCTGTGACTGCGATGGGTCAGCCCTAGCGGGAAGTGTCACACGAGCTGAAGGGCAGATGCAGTGCCAAGGACTGCGTGTGTAGGGGTCACTTCATCTTCCAGGAGCCACCCTGCGTTCTGCTGCTTATGATTTACCCTTCAGAGCTCCGGGCCTTCTATGTCTCTTGCTCCCTAGCATGAGGATAACCCTCTTTTAGTTCCAAATTTCCCAGCTCAAATCTCTAAAGAAAAAGACCTGAAATTCATTCCTACTGAAGTGGAAATACCTAGTAAGTCCAAAGCATACCCTGACCTCAAGAGATTTTTGCATTTACTAGGCCAATAAAGCGTGAAACTAAGGGGACAGGGTCTGCTCATGGGGGATGTCAGGCACTAGCAAGGGGATTGTGAGGAGCCTGTCATTGTTGCTTGTTTTTGGTTTTGGCCCCAGAGCGAATCTTCCTATACCTTTGCAGCCACAGGCTGGGCTGTCATAGAACCGAGTTAATGTTCTTACTCCGCCAACTCCTAGCTGTGAGTTGTTGAGAAGCCCTTGCCTCCGTCTCTTAGGTGGGAACGCAGGGCTCTTGCTCCCGAGTTGTAAGGGAATAAACGTGTTTACAGTCCCTTGGTCCCAAGAGTGCCCTCTCCACGGGCCATCAGTGCTGCCCTGCCACTGCCACACCTCCTGTTCTGGGGGTGGCCGGGTGAACCTGCAGGGAGATGAGCACTCCTGACAGTCCTTGCACTGCTCTTGTCCTGCAGGCAGCGAGTATGACGAGGAGGAGGTGGACTATGAGGAGTCGGACAGCGATGAGTCCTGGACCACAGAGAGCGCCATCAGCTCTGAAGCCATCCTCAGCTCCATGTGCATGAATGGAGGGGAAGAGAAGCCTTTTGCCTGCCCAGTTCCTGGATGTAAAAAGAGATACAAGGTAATAGGTGCTGCGTGCTTGGCATAACCACGCGGAAACAGGGCAAGCTTCGTGGAAGGCAGCAGCCCTTTCTTGATCTTAAAGAAAGCGTATGGGATAGAGGGAGACGCTCCCCTCTTGCATTAGAGTATGTGGGCCTCACCCCTGTGTGTGCACAGGCGCCCTCAGGGCAGCGCTCGCCTGAGGCTGCTGCGGGACTTTTCCCTCTGCTGTCCTATGTGGGGGCCTGGCAGTCAAGAGAGATCTTTTGTAGGACAGTCTTCAAATTCATGTCATATTGAGGGGCCCATCAGAACAGAATATCAAATGTGTCAACCTATTTATTTGCCAAGTGCCTTCCCCAATGGATGGCCCTACAGGTGGCCCACGGGGACCACTTTGAAGTTGTAAAAGCCCCAGATGGCTCCCAGAGCCCACTGGGGACTGTGGTAGGGTATTTAGCTTCCAGCTGAGGAAGTCCTTGCTTCCTTCCACCCACTGGCATGAAAGGGGATCAGGAGAAAAAAGGTCTTTGATATTTTTCTCACCAAACCACCCACATCAACTGCAGCTACCTGTCTGCTGACCCAGGCCTCTGAGGGCCTGACTGGGTGTTGTGGACAGCTGGGGGTGCTAAATTTTCTATTAAGGAACAGGGACAAAACAACGAGAAATACCACAGTAGTCAAGTATGGGTCTAGAGGGCATTTTAAAAAACAAAACTGCAAACTTCCCCATGCGGTGTTAGCAGCTCTTTAACATCCAACTGTGAGCTAGAAGTATAAAAATCAGAAATGTACCTGGTATGCTTGATGAGAGGCTAATTCACTCATAGCATAGCAGATTGACTATTTTTTTAAAGCTTAAAAAATGGTAGCATAAGCACTTATATTGCCCCTTCTGAAATATGTGTCTCTGAACACTAATCTATTTCAGTACTTTTCATAGCTGCTATTGCTATAAAAGCATGGCACACAAATGTGTCGCAAAGTTAGCATTTTTTAGGCTTCTCCTACTCTGTACCATTACAGTTTCATCACGCAAACTCCAGATGCTCATTGTTTAGACGGAATTGAACTCCCCAGGATGCAGATGTGAGAAGCCTCTGAGGGCTGGCGGAGGATCCCTGCATTTGGGTCAGAACAGGTCTCAGGATGTATCTGTACATTCTGTGTCAGAGGCACGGAGTTGGAAGAGGAGGGAAGGGCCGCTCAGGGGTTACCTTGGGATACCAAACATCCACGGGATTGTTGGACAAGCCCATTTTTCCAGAGGGCAGCGCTTCATTGCAGAAAAAGACCTTTTCCTTCTTTCTTGATCTCTACAGAGAAGGCCGTGAGTGGCCCCTCCCTCTGCTGGTCTCCCCACAGCTGTTCCTCCCTACCACTGCCATCCTGCTGCCAGCTCTCCAGGGCCGAGCACCAGGCTGGGGGTGTCTTGCACATTGGCCATGTTAAAAGGGGGAGCCGGCCGGGCACCGTGACTCATGCCTGTAATCCCAACACTTTGGGAGACCAAGGCAGGTAGATCATGAGCTCGAGGTTGAGACCGTCCTGGCCAATGTGGTGAAACCCCCTCCTACTAAAAATGCAAAAATTAGCCGGGTGTGGTGGCACATGCCTGTAATCCCAGCTACTCGGGAGGCTGAGGCAGGAGAATCATTTGAACCTGGGAGTCAAAGCTTGCAGTGAGCCAAGATTGCACCACTGCACTCCAGCCTGGTGACAGGGAGACTCCGTCTCAAAAAAAAAAAAAAAAAAAGATGGGGGGGAACCAAGTAATGACCTGTACTCAGGCTGACCCACCAAAAAACAAAGGAAATACAAGCCATGCCCTGGGCTCTGGGCAGAGGGTGCGGGGGAGGCAGTCCCTCTCTCCCACCTCTAGCTCCATCTCCCTTTTCTTATTCTTCTTATTTGCATCCTTTCCTCCTCCTCCTCATTTGTTTTCTCAGTATCCTTTTGCTTTTCTTTCTCTTGGGTTTTGGCAGTTTCTCAGTTGTCTGTGTCTGGGTTAGTGGAGGCTTTTTGAGGGTTCTCTCTCCACCTAAGCCCACTGAGAATTCAGTGAGCCGTGAGTTGCAGGGGCTGCCGGCTCCAGCCCCATTAACTGGCAGTTGGTGGTCCTGATCCCCGAGAGGGAAGCATGCGTTTCCTTTTCTGGGCCAGAATGCCAGGTCATGATACACAGGGCCACAGCAGGCTTGTGACCACACCTCCGACCAGGCGCTGGAGATGAGCTGCTCCTACCCAAAGCTGGCAGCTGGCTCTTTCTGCCCCAAAGTAACTGGCTGGAAGGTAGGGCTGTGCTCCAGTGCCATTAGTATTTCATCTTACTGCATCATTGCTGGCTTGGGAACTGCAGAGAAGAGGGTGGGATGGCTGGGTACTGTGGACTCGGGCAGAATCCAGAAGTGCCGCCATCTCATTTGTTCCCAAGGCAAGTCAGACGTTTCTTATACCCTTGCTGCTGCTGGCAGCCATCTCTGCCAGCTGAGTCTCCTGGACACTGACTCAGGATCAGCAGTCCTCACCATTTCATTGGCATTTAGAGTGGAGAGAAGATGAGGTACCAAACTCCCAGACCTCATGCCGAGTAGGGAACGGCAGAAGGACCACACAGTAAAGCCAGGTCTCCACATTTCCTGCTCGTGTCCACTTCTCAGCCTAGGACTCTCCCTGCCCTTAGTAGACAAAAAATCATGTTTCCCTCAATCATCGTAAGTTCTAGTTACAACAGATTCTCTAAAAAAGAGATTAGCAAGAGAAAAACAGCAGTTTATCAACATGTGTATTTCATATACACATGGGAAACAGACACCCAGGGAAGGGGTGTCTCACAGCATCTTCAACAAAGAACAGTAAGTACATTTTTAGAGAAGTAACGAAACAAAGGAAAAGGATTTTGAGTCTCTGGGAGCAGCAACTGGTGGAAGGAAAAAAGAAAAAAAGGCAGCAAAGGCTTGTTAGAGTATTAGCTTGTTAATGTAGATTCTTCTGGTACCATCTTCCAGCCTAGTAAGGGTCTAAAGTTCTCTTCATTGGTTAACCTTTGATCTCCCTGGAAGAAGTGGGAGGGCTATCTTCTGTCTTTGTAATTTGTGTCCTGTTTTTAGACACACATAGGGTGACCCAGGAGCCTTCCTGCATCTGCTGCTGCTTAATGCCTTCAGCTGAACAGTCCTTATGGCCAAGAGGCATGTTTGGGTGGCGTATTCTGGTCCCCCATCCCTTCCTCTCTCCGTCAGTATCTCTCATTTTAACCCCGCTCGTTTCTCCAGGCACAGCTCCGGTGCCACCGCCTCTGGGAGCCCTCACCAACCTCCCAGACTGATTCCCCTCTCCACCCCTCATAGGTAAAGTTCTCACCCTTGGACCAACCCACATGCTCTTTCTGCATTGAGGCACCATCTCCAGTACTGCCCCCATGCCCCTCATAGCTCACTGTCTTTCCTGAGCACCCAGCACAAATCTCAGATGTGACAGATGCCCTGAGGGCAAAGGAATCAAGGCGTAGCCCACAGGAACGGGGAAATGCACACTCCCCAATGAGCCCCGGAGCCCCAAAGCCATGGCGGGATTATTTTCTTTGGATTCTTCTCAGACGTGTTCCAGGCCTGAGCCCACCACCCTTGCCCTGCTCACATTCGCCTGAATTCAGGGAAAAGGGAGAGGACTTACCTTCCTTATAATGCAGATAGGTTTAAAAGATGGATTGAAGTGCTTTGAGGTTTTTTCCCTATGATAATTTTTATGTTAGAATGGTGAAGATTAAAGGAATTTTTTTTTTTTTGAGACAGAGTTTCGCTCTTGTTACCCAGGCTGGACTGCAGTGGCGCGATCTCAGCTCACCGCAACCTCCTCCTCCTGGGTTCAAGTAATTCTCCTGCCCTAGACTCCCGAGTAGCTGGGACTACAGGTGTACACCACCATGCCCAGCTAATTTTTGTATTTTTAGTAGAGATGGGGTTTCACCATGTTGACCAGGATGGTCTTGAGCCCTTGACCTCGTGATCCACCCGCCTCAGCCTCCCAAAGTGCTGGGATTTTAGGCGTGAGCCACGATTAAAGGAATTTTTTAAGGTTTGTTTTGTTGTTTTTTAAGAAATGTAAAACAGAATAACTCTCTGCCCCTCAAAGTTCCTCTGGAGTCCTCTACTGCATAGAGGACATTGCTTCAGCAACAGACAGACCCAGATACAGTGTCCCATTTTCAAACACTGAAAACCAGTTAATGATGAGGGAGTGCTCACAAAGTAACAATAAGTAGAAAAAAGAGATGGGGGGTGTGTGTGAAAGTGAAAAGAAATACCTCACATATTAACATTGATAACATCTGTTCTTTTTTATGCTCCTCTATGTTTTCTGAATTTCTGCAATTGTCTAACTGAACATATTACTTAAATGACTGAGGGAAGAGACAATTCTTTTTTTCCTAAAGACCCCACCCAATTTGCAGGACAGCCCTGTGTGCTGCCGTGCAGTGTCCAGTAGGGACCTGCATGCACCTCGGCCCTCCTGCTTTCTGGGGCTGGTGGGGTGTCCACATTGCAGAAAGTGACTTCACTTTTAACCCCCACCATTATCATTACTGCCACCCCCAATTTGTTTTTGTTTTTTTTGTTTTGGGTTTTTTTTTTGAGATGGGATTACAGGTGCGCGCCACCACACCCTGCTAATTTTTGTATTTTTAGTAAAGACAGAGTTTCACCATGTTGGTCAGGTTGGTCTCGAACTCCTGACCTCGTGATCTGCTCGCCTTGGCCTCCCAAAGTGCTGGGATTATAGGCATGAGCCACTGCACCTGGCCCCCAATTTGTTTTTTACTCTTCTTCCTCATCAGATCCCCAAGCAACTTCATCTCCTCCATTGTGTACAACATCCAGGCCCCTGGGAAATTGACCATTGGTCTTAACTAGGACAAGTGTCACATGTTGTACACATGAAGGCCTGAGTACTGACAACAAAGATCCCATACAGGCAAGGACAGGACAGCCCAGCTTGGCATCTGGACTTGGGCTTCATGATTTGATTTGGAGTAGACTTTTTGGAATAGCCTCTAAATCGCCTGCTGTCTATTGACTATACTGTCAGAGGGGACAGGTAGTTCCTAATGGCAGAATCCCCCACCTAAGTCCTCCTTTCTACCTCCTACCTTACCTCTTCCTTCCCTTACTAGCTTCATGTCAAAGTATCATTGTAATTCAGTTTTCTCCAGACTGTTATCCTAGTCTTTCTTCCCAACTGGTAAGATTTTTCATATGCCACCAGCTGGTTGTTCTAATTAACAAGTACCTATCACCTTAGGAGACTATATGAGGAAATACAGACTATGGAATCAGACATCCCTGGGTTCCTATTCCAGTTCTGTCATTTACCAGCCATGTGATCTTGGCCAAGTCACTCACCTTCTCTAAGAGTCAATTCTGTCATCCAAAACATGAGTTTTAAATAAGGCAATTGATGTCAAGTACCAAGAATGATAAGCTCTTAAAAAATGTTAGCAACCTTCCTTGCCCTTTTGAAGCTTTATCCCATTTTTTTTTTTTAAAGACCAAAGAATTTCAGCAATTTGAGCATTTCAGGTTTCCTGCCATTATTTATTTTTGTTAATAATATTTTGGAAAGATCAAAGTTGTTTCAGGACTGATACAGTAAGAAACTTTGGTGGATCTTTTCAGAGTTCCTTTGGTCTTAGAAAGAGGAAGTTCCCATAGCCTATAACTGAATGGATGGATGGATGGGGGAAATGTTTTAATAGAGTCTGACTTGACCTTGTACTAACATTTGTGAGAAGGGCAACCCACTGACTCTTGTGAACATTTTTAATCACAGCAGCAAAGACAAAGGAGCAATGGCACACAATAAGTTCCTTGACCAACCCTGGAAATACCTTATGTTTCTTAATGTTCTTCCTGATTTTTCCAGAGTAATAAAGCTGATGTGTGTGTGGTGTTGGCTGTGTTTTCCTCACAGTCTCATGCCAGACACACAACATAATGTTTACTTTCAAGCTGGGAATGGGCCACAGCGCTTGCTGGAATCCCCTTGGCTCTGGTTTGTCTTTCTCTTGGTGAACGACAGATCTGGCTTCACATTCGACTGGCTTCTGTGGCTTTAGCAATTTCTGGTCTTAAATCTTTTTTTAGCCTAATTAGTTATAATATAAAAACTCAGGCGTCTTTGGAACGGCTAAGCCCTGATACCATTAGAGTTGCTGTGCCTTTTTCTTGGTTAATGCTTTTCTGTTTTTGGTTTTCTCTATTTTCTTACAAGGTATGAATGGTTGTGGGGCAAAGAGGTAGCCGGATTCTTAGGGATGTATCCTGCATCAAGTTCCCCATGAAAACAAGGACATGAAATGTTTTAGCAGCCCTTCATCCACAGAAAAGGAACCTGCTAGGTGCCCAATATTCGTTGAGCTATAAATGGGATATTACCGAGCAACCAGGTGCACACTTGTTAGCCAGGACACTTTCCACCATATTAAAGTTGGAAGTCTTTTTCTAATGGTCATAAAACTAATATTCACTCTCTTTCACACATAAACACACAATACATGGCTTAAAACAGTTATCTTTCACAGTTCTCTGGGCTGCCTGGCTCAACAAGGTGGTTTTCGCCTGGGGTCTCTCACGTAGTTGTTCTAAGACACCAGCTGGGGCTAGAGTCATCTGAAGGCCCACTTGGGCTGGATACACACGTTGGCCTCTTCACTCTTGCCTGGGTCTCAGGGGGGATGACTGGAATGGCCAGGGACTGGCAGGGCATATCTACCTGTCGAACATCTCAGTGGGTCTGATTCTGTCATTGCCACTACCCTCCCCTTTCATGCCCCAGCAGGTTCTGAAACACCCAACGCCTCTTAACAAGACAGGAGGTACCTTATGTTTGAAAGGATTGATGTAGGAAGGACAAGGCTGAGTTGCAGAAGGCCCGGAGCCAAGTGTTCAGGGCAGAGAGTGTTTGTCCTTCTGCTTCAAATCACTAGGCAACCTTCAGACTCTGAGCATAGCCAACTGCTAGCTATTTGGCACCCCTGGGTTGAACACAGTCCAGCAGAGTTCTCTTCCAAGGACTTTAAAAAAACATTAATGTGCATTGCACATCTCTAATGTAATAGTAATCACCAAACATTTGTATTTAGTAGCAACCCTTCTTCCAGACTAGTGAGGCATATACTTGGGAAATGCTGTTCTAACTTCATTCACGCACAGAGTTACTGAGCATCTACAGTGTGCCAGGCACTGTGCTGGATATTCATGAGACAGCAGCAGGGAACTGTTGTCTGTTAGCTCTTTAAAGGCATCCATCCCATGAAGAGTGGGAACAATATTGTGTTGGACTCCTTTAGCTGGGCAAGGGACTGGGCCTAGCAGGACTGGATTTAGGCAATATTTTAGGAAACAGCTCACTCTCCTAAAATCTGTGCTCAGTAACATTTTGTCTCAGGCTGTCTCTTCTGTGTTCCCTTACTCTCTAATCTGGCAATAGCTGCCTTGGAAATTAGGAGCTATGCTCAGATAACACATCTCTGCCATCGGTTCTTATGTCTTCCACTAGTTAATACCCTTGAGCCAGTTTCCTCCCCATTTAATTGGAATAAGGATTACTGGTTGTTAAATCTGTAGAGAGAGAATCTAGGAATGGAGTCTTACATAGAATATGCTGGTGAGCTAGCAAAACCGATTATCAGAAATTCAGAAAGCATTTTGATAACTTTAACATGCAGATGCTAAGAAGTCCAGTCTTAGTGGCTATATAATAACCTTAAAATTTTAAAGTTCATCGTATGTTTGGAATGCAATACTTAAGGTAAGGCCCAGTTTGACCACAAGTGCTTATTAAACATGCACAGGTGTTCAGGAGGCCAGGATTTGGGCAACAGGTAGCTTCCACAGTGGGATCAGAGATAGTGGCTTATTGCAGAGCAGAAAACTGACAAAAATTCTAGGTAAGGCATGGTAGGGAACTGTTAACACAGTTGTCTGGAAGCAAGATGTAAATTGTTTTCAAATCAAAAATTTATATACGTCAAACTTTGAGATGTGCCCTGATGTTTTTTTTTTTAGAAAGATAATTTTGTCGTTTATGCTGAGGATTTGTATAGTATTGTTCACTGTTAACTTTCTTTAGAGTGGAAAAGATTCAGAGGATTTTCTTTCTACAGTCTGTAAGTTCTAAATATTGGAAGAAATCAGCACTTCCATTTTCAGAGTAATAGGCACATCTGAAATTTTGAGTCAGCTGTGTGACCATCTGTACAGCATATGATCAACATACAACTGGAATCCTTGCAAAAGCCTGCGTTCTAAACAGCTGCCATCCAGGAACTACAATCCAGACCCAAATTGAGGTTTCCCAAGTTTGACATTCTGTGATTCCATCTAATAAGAAATATTTTTGTATTCTCCACAGAATGTGAATGGCATAAAGTACCACGCTAAGAATGGTCACAGAACACAGATTCGTGTCCGCAAACCATTCAAATGCCGCTGTGGGAAGAGTTACAAGACAGCTCAGGGCCTGCGGCACCACACAATCAATTTCCATCCCCCGGTGTCAGCTGAGATTATCAGGAAGATGCAGCAATAACATGCTGGTCATAACTGTGCCAAGAAATCCTCACCAGCAGTTGCTGATTTTGAAAACAGCCACCTTTTTTCAGGGGAAGCATTCAGCAACCCTTTAAAGAAAAAGAATTAAATGCATGCTTTAAATTTTTTCTGTAATTTTGGAATGATGTATCTTTGTAGAGTTAATGATTTTGTACATTTGCACATGTAATCATCATACCCATTTTCATTACTTTGATATAAGGTGCTAAACAAAAAAGCTCTAGGTTCTTCAGCACATTTCCCCCAAAACAAAATAAAATTGAGGGCATGTGGCATATTGTTGAATTGTATTGCAGTGAAATCAACTGGGGGGAGGAGGGGCTGGCACTGAGATTTTTTTTCAAGATTGTAATGTGATTGAAGTTTTCAACACATCGACTCACATATGTTCAAAACCAAAATAATATCTTCATTATCAAACTGGTTACCATGCCTTACATAATGGAGTTAGTATTTGTGAGTAGAAAAACTTTAGGTAATGGAAATATAAATAAGAAAGAATGTTTAACATAATATGCTAAAAATATTTTCATATTTAAATAACATACATAAAAGGTGTGCTTTCTGTGTTTTATATTATCTTGCAAATCCTTTTGCCCTTTAAAAAGCTGAACATCTTGCCATCTGAATTACTAGTCATTTTAGTGTTATAAATGGCATTTTGTATAAAATAGTCTATTCAGTTCGTTCATTCATTAACACACATTCATTGAGTGCCTGCTGGGTGCAAGGGATTCAATTTATGCCTCTTGATATCTGCGGACCAAGATACCAATTTAGTGAAATACTTTTCCTTGAAATCTGTTAGGAAACACTTTTAAATACTTAAGTGCAAATTTTGTGTGTGTGGAATTTAGTTATATCTTCATCTTCAAATGAAGTTTTAAAGCACTTTGTAGTTCTCTATTGCCAACAATTTAATGTTTATGTGTTGCCAATTCTTGCAACCACTGCCCTACCAATCCTGTGGGTTGCAAATCAGAACTAAAATTCTAAGCACGTTTCAAAGAGGAACATTTTTGTTAAGACCCCTATTGCCTCTTCTTCATGCTCATCATTTTTGAGACTTTTTTTAAAAGGCACTTTTCTCATCACATTGTAGAGAGGTCTGCATTCTCATTGGAAATGTCTGTTTAGCTTTATAAACACTTTGCTGAAATAATATGAAAATGAGCCTTATTGACAATTAAGTGCTTCTTGCAGCAGGTGGTCAAAGAAAAGCATGACTAATACGACCCGTTAGAGTAACCTACATCTGGACCATTCCTGAAGTTTTTCCTCACCGACAGTACCATCATGCCTTGAGTGTTCTTTTCTCCCAAGTGCTATTCCTTAAACCTGAGAGTTTACCAGTTGCCTAATGATGCAATAAAAAAATGCTTTGAGATAGCTGACTGCCCATAAAACAAACTCAGATCGCTCATAAAAAAATTATCTTCCCATGTTCCCATCTGATGAAAAATCTTACATCACATATAGCTGGGAAGCAGGGGTCCCTCCTCAATTTTCAGACATTTTGAAAGGATGACAATTCTGTTAGCCAGATGAGTAAACCTCTATATTCATAAGTTCTGAATCCCTCATAATGAGGGATTTTAAAGTATTTATAAAGACACTGCCCTCTAAAAATTTCCTCAGATCTGAAGCATGGTCTTGGTCCTGAATATACAGTGTTATCCTATGTTTAAAAGGGTGATCCAGATGACATGAGAAGCAACTAGTTGGTGTATAAGAAGGCCCTACTTGGCTATTTCATATCTACCTATAATTGACCAAAAAAAAATTTTTAGGCCAGCAATTATTATTTAGCTTCGCTCCTTCTAGTGCAAAAAACTGCAGGCTGGATCAGTAGTTTGACAGCTAAACAGTCATAAAATAGTCATTGTGCATGTTAAATTTCTTTCAATGATACAGCAAATTCCAATTTCTATTTACTTATTCATTGTGACAGTATTACTAAACAGGTAAGGATGGGAATATTTTGTTATACTGTGTATAGTGAATGTATTGTACTGTGTCTGTGAAAACTGTGCTTTAAATTATATTTTCATATGTTTTGTTGGGGACAGAGTACATTAAGTCTGAAAGCAAGAGGTTTGTATTAGAACTGAAGGCAACTTAATCAAAATTCCTGTCAAGAAAAGCTGCTTATAAATGTAAATTAAATCACATTTAAAATAAACTGCCTCTGACCCAAAAATAAATATGGCTCTTTATTTTCCTTAGTGTCCATTATGAAATCCAGTATCAAGTGGAAATTAATATATCCTTTCAGTTCCTCATTCTATCTTAGGCTATTCAGGTGATGCGTGTAGACTTTATTCCCTTAAATTTTTGTTTAGATTAGGCTGTATTACTTTTCTATCAATCACAAATTACTTAAACTGGGACCCAATAATTATTTTAAAATAAATTCTAGGCTAGTAAAGATGAAAAGCATCTACTACTGGAATATTCAAAGGATACTTTCGTATCAACATGGTCCGTAATTATTACCTGCAACAAAAATGCTCCTACTGCTAAACATATTGTACCTAAGTATATTCTGGTTGTCATACAACCTATCAGGAAGCTGAAACTTCGAATCTCCAAAGCTACTGCTTCCTAGGACTGCTGTGTCCTAACAGCTGGCATCTGAATGCCTAATACTGGTTTGCCCTAGACTAAAATGCCTTTTTAAAAGATACTAACAATACACAAACTCTGCTTCCACAAACAAATACAAATGACGTATTATGCTACACTTCACATACAGCAACCCAGAATGCCACCAAGTCGAAATAGTAGGTTAACATCTTCAATAGCTAGTTCACTCAGAACAAATGTCAACTATTTCGATAACTACAAAAGCAGCAAAATCAAAAGTTGGTACTTAAAATTATTCACATGCACATTATAAAAGGGAAAGAGAATACATTTCAGAAGTATTTTAAAGGCCCAAACCAAAAAAAGATGTTCAAGATGCTATGTTAATGAAAAACTTTCACAAATAAATTTGACAACAATGAAATTACAGATCTCAGAAAATGTGTCCTCTTTACTGTTAGTGAGAGTTCTATACAGCAGACATAACCGAAGAAACACATTACTTTGATCTGGGTTTATGTATTGTACTTTTAATCACTTACTGAGAATATTTCAAATTTATATTCTCATCAGGAAAATGTGAAAAAGACACTATTTTCTGTAATTTTATGCCACAAACACCCATTATGAGATCATTTAATATGAA
Source organism: Plecturocebus donacophilus (assembly GCA_004027715.1). Taxonomy (NCBI): domain Eukaryota; kingdom Metazoa; phylum Chordata; class Mammalia; order Primates; family Pitheciidae; genus Plecturocebus; species Plecturocebus donacophilus. The sequence continues at coordinate 45,128 of PVKP010010746.1, read as the reverse complement.
AACAATTATACTGACATCTTGTTCCATTTTCCTATTAGATATATACATACAATTTCTAGATAGTTTAAAAATATTCAGGTTATTCTAAAATTTTGTCATAAAATTAGCAGAATATGCCTCCTGTTACTTGCTAAAACCAATATTTCACATATAAAAGCATGTGATCTCATTCTACATGCAGCTCCATTTCTAAAAATTAAAAACCTATCATTTAATGGGCTAAATTATAGAGCTTTCTGTATTCAAAGAACTACTTCACAAGACTGTTATGATAAATGTTTTTTATTACATAATATTTAGTAGTCATGCTCAATCAACAAGGTTAACAGAAACTTGTGAATATTCTGCTAAATAATCTAGCACACTATACATACACATTTTTCAGTGCAGTAACATTGAAATAATCCTTGTATCCTTTATTCAGACAATTCTGCAAACTAGGGAATAAATAAAGTTATGAACGCGTAAGAACTTTTTTTTCAAGCAGGTAAGATTAACAGAGATTAAAATTTATTGATAAGTCAAAGACTGACCCTGATCCTACTAACACCAAACTAACTCAAAGTAGCTCTTGGTCAGAAAGTGCAACAGAGGGTGAATGAAAAGCGTCACTCTATGGTTTCTCAGTGGTCTATTTGAGGTGATTTTTTTTAACCACTAAACTGTATTAAATCATAATAAAAAGTAACTAGTCAAAATTTAGAACATTCTGATCAAAATGGGTCTGCACATGCCTTTCAAACACCTGCTGGTCATAGTCAGGAGGGAACTGCTCGCTGCACATTGGGCATACCTTCCAGTGACTTTCAACATGTTCTTCAAATTTGCTCTGATCATAGTTGGGAGGAAACATTAACTCACAGAGGGGACACTTCTTGTGAACATCAAAGCTTAAAGAAAAAGGAAAGAATTACATATTTCTAATAAATGTAGAACAACAATGACTTGACCATATATGACAAGGTTCCATTTACCTAGTTAGCTGATTGTAATACTAAACAACCTACCTTAAAAGTCTTTACTCCAGAAATCTCTTTCTCTGCTTCTAAATGCTTGCTATAGACAATTGTGTAACAAATTTATAGAGCCTCTAAATTTAGTTTTACAAGTAGATTAACAAAACCTTTTTTTCCCCTTAAAACCTCCCAAATCCAATCACGATTATGCGAAACTAAGCTTAGTACCAAGAATTCTTCCAGGTTTAACAGGAAATGCCTTTTATAAAACTGTAAGGATAAAATACAACTCATAACTTTCCACCAGTGCGTTTGGTTTAATAGCTAAAAGTTTTTATGGCGCTGGTTCTCAAATGACTGTATGCACCAGAATCAGTAGGAGGACACGTTAAAACACACATTGCTGGGCCCTATGCCTGGTGTTTCTGGTTCAGTTAGACCACGCCCTACAGGTGCATTTCTAACAAGTTCCCAGGGACCACCCTTTGAGAACCACTGGCCTATATAACACAAATTCTACAAAGGAAAAGAAAAAAACTACCTGGAATCAAAGCAAAAGCCTGTCCCATGCCCACGTAAATGTTGACTTGGAGGATCCGGAGCAGTAGGCACATTCTCCTCTTCCTAGGGGAAAAATAATTTTGGAACTTTTAGGAAAAGTAAAACCAAATAAAATTCCTTAATTCAATCAAACACATACTGACAGGATAAAGGAATATTACAATTCAGGAAATTTTCTCTCATCATTTAATTCGACTTTCAAATAAACATGTTTGAAACTTTGCAGAGTATTTCACTATGGACTAACAGTGTGGTGTTCTTGAAATAAAATGCAGTATTCAGCAGAATAAAGACATACTATACCTGTATATGTAAATGAAGCTGAGAACGGTAGAACTTTTCAAACCTATATACGTAGGTAACTTTTACTGACTTTATCATTCTGCAGACTGGGTGACCACTTTCTTTCTTTTTTTTGAGATAGAGTCTGATTGTTGCCCAAGCTGGAGTGCAGTGGCACGATCTCTGCTCACTGCAACCTGTGCCTCCTGAGTTCAAGCAATTCTCATGCCTCAGCCTCCTTATTTGGGATTACAGGTATACACCACCATGCCCAGCTAATTTTTGTATTTTTTAGTAGAGATGTTTCACCATGTTAGCCAGGCTGATCTCAAACTCCTGGCCTCAAGTGATCTGCCCTCCTTGGTCTCTCAGAGTGCTGGGATTACAGGCGTGAGCCACCACAACAGCCCTACTTTCATAAATATTGTCAGACTGCATTATTATCCCAACTATTCTCATTTAATAAATGTAAGCTTAATTTACAAGAAAGTGTCTTTGACAGGATACATCCACTGCATGATATATAGAAATCATAAACAAGGGAAAACTAATAAAATATGTGTCAGTTTGTATATGTATATTCTTGGGCACACACAGCAGCAAATCCAACTGCATTAACACATGCTAAAGCAAAGCAATGCACTAAACAACAACCCTCAAAACTCTGATGCAGAGGAACAAAATCCAAAATTAAATCTTTGAGAGGTTGTCAAGTAAGACTTCTAAAAATTTGTGCACCTGAGTTTTAATCACAAAGAAAACACTGATGTGGACTCCCATGCCTGCATCCCAGCAGTCAGTTTTTAGAGATCTGTACATGCTACATCAACATCCAAACACACAGGCTCATTTAACACTGAAACCAGCCACATCATTTCAACTACCCATTTCCTTTTTATCTCTCACCAGCAGTTAACTGCTCTTATGTTATGAACTAAAGGCACATGGCCAAGTGTGTAGCCAGCACTGATGGGAGTCTGCATGTTACTAGGTAGGCATGCTTGTCCAGAGCTGCTATTAATGGGCCAGTTAAGTCTGTCATGGGAAGGAGTACCAAGAAAGTGTATATGGTGTGAAGTGCAAAGTGAACAAAAGACAAAAATGAGTATTTTGGGTACTGGACTATCCTTCTGACCATTTTCCCTCTTGAAAAGTAAGAGGAAGGGTAAAATACTTTTGTTTACCTATGAGTCCCATAGGATACAACTGGGCAAAAGGACAACAGGACAGAAAACCTAAGGGGGGATTAAACTGGGAGATAAAACACAAATACTTTATATACTTCAAAAATTCAATCTTCAAGTAACTAAAACCCAGACAGCTTTTAAATCTGTAGATACAAAGAAGGAAGATGATACAGTAATTGAATCTGCTGAGCTTAGTACGTATGACAGTAAATTCTGATTCTGTGCCAGGTTACCCTCACTCACAGATTTAGGCCTCCCAGCAACAATATTTGAAACACTGAGTATGTTTCAATAACTACAAAACAGTGATAATGAACAACATTTTCTCACTCTTCTTTGAAAAAAAAAATTTTTTTTGAAATGTTGAAGAAAATAATGGGAAAAGATAAAATGGGGCAAGTCTTGATATTCTATTTTTTACAATTTTTAATGACAAATATTTAAAATAGAATACAACTTTCTAGGGACCAAAAATATAATGGTACCAAAAATCTCATAACCTCCTTTTCCTGTTTTATAATAGCTAACAGCCTACACCAATTTCCTACTTCCATGAATCAGCTAACAGTAAAGTTTGTAGCTAAGATTCCAGACTCAGACAACCTGTCAGACATGTTAACCCTACTCCTTAAATACCTGGAGGGGAAAAAAAGTAGAAGTAATTTATACTTTCTAGGTCATATATAATTTGGCAATTATAACCCTATTATTCTGTTATCTTCTACCACCCATTACCTAATAAAAGGCTAGAGGAGCTCAAGAGTAGAATTCTACATGTTATAATGAGAAACAGTAAGTTCTCATGCAATAAAACATGAACGATCTACTCAGAGCATAGGTTGAAATCACAGAGTATGCAGTATGCACTGTAAGGCGCCAATACATATAATAAAGTCTCTCATGATATGGACAGACAAAATGATGGTGAAATCTTTGCCCAAGAAAACATTTATTCTATTTTACTCAACAAGCCTGGTTAGTTTCAGAACCATAGTAGATTAAAAATACTTTAATTGGGAAATGAAGCTATTAAGGCAGGTCCACTGCCAGTTAAAAAAAAAAATGCTGGGAAAAAGAGAAAACACAAGAACTCTAAATATTCAGTGTTAGGCATTTCACTATTATTAACAGATCACACAGCCTTACTCTATATCTTAAAATAACATGACACCATATATTGATATTTCAATTAATAAACCTTAATCATCAAAGTTATATTAAATATTGCTTAGGAAGGCCAGAAAATCATGTATTGTTTTAGAAATATTTCTACCCCAAATTATTAAACATCAATTTCAGCAGTGAAAGTTACAAACCCAAAGGTTTTAACAGCAGATTTTAAAATACCACCACCTAGTATTTTAGCTAAACTACTAAAATAATCTTGTAAGCAAATTTGATTGGGAATATGGTACTGAAATATATTTATGAACAATTCCAAATCTTAAGAAATACCTTTTCAGAAAACTTTTATTAATCTTAATCCATTTAAAGGTCTAAGCCCCCTATTGTGTTCATCTACCTTTATACCCATCAGCACAATAATACTCTTTCCATTACAAACTGGTTTTTAAGCAAAGGAAACAAGCTACAAAAAACTGACACTCAGTTTGAAACTCAAAAACTTCTCATTATCTGCTCAGGATATCCTCTGTACAAAAACATTCTTGTTTTCTTATTAAAAGCATGTGACCACCTTGGACATTTGAATTTTTTTTTTTTTTTTTTTTTTTTTTTGAAACAGGGTCTCACTCTGTCTCTCAGACAGACTGGAGTGCAGTGGCATGATCATGGCTCACTGCAGCCATGACCTCCTGGACTCAAGCAATCCTCCCATCTCTGCCTCCCAAGTAGCTAGGACTACTCGCATGTACCACCACACTCAGCTTTTAAGAGACAGGGTCTCACTATGTTACCCAGGCTGGTCTCAAACTCCTGAGCTCAAGTGATCCTCCCACCTTGGCCTCCCCAAAGTGATGAGATTACAGGCATGAGCCACCTGTCTGGCCTGATAGTAAAGTGGGTTAAAACCTGTTGGAAAATAAACTAGGGTTAGATCACACTAACTTCAAAATGCAATCATGATCATATGTGGTAATTACTCAAAAAATTAAAAATAAAATTACCATATTATCCAGCAATTCTACTTCAGGGTGTATACACCCAAAAGAACTAAAAGCAAGGACTTGAACAGATATGTTCAATCACTAACCTGTGTTCACAGCAGCATTATTCACAATAGTCAAAAGGCAGAAACAATGCAAATGTCTATCAATATATGCACTGATAAACAAAATGTGGCATATATCCATACAGTGGAATATTATTTACCCTTATGCAAAAGGAAGGAAATTCTGATACACATTTACGACACGGATGAACCTTGAAGACATTATGCTAAGTGAAAAAGCCAGTCACAAAAAGACAAATAGAATATTATTCCACTTACAAAAGGTACCCAGAGTAGTGACATTCAAATTTTCAGGGGCTGGAGGATGGGAGCTGTTTCAGGGGCTAGAATGGGAGTTGTTCTTTAATGGGTAAAGAGCTCAGTTTTTCAAGATGAAGAGTTTCTGGAGATTGGCTGCACAGCAATAAAGTTAACATTACAGAACTATATGCTTTAAAATGGCTAAGATGGCAAATTTTGTTATATTTATTTTGCCACAATAAAAAAAAAGCCATCTGTCACGATCAAGTTATGGCAATACATAGACACGGATTAAAGACTGAGTTACATCCTCTGAATCATTAGTATCCAGACTGTGGGACTGTATCTACTCAGCAGCATTTTCCAAGCTGTGTTGTAATTCTACCTTTGCTAGGAACTACAAATTGAAATATTTAGTTATCCTTCAAGAATTAGTAACGAATATCGAAGAAGAAAGTTTCACCACTTAAAAAAACTCTTACACTAAGTTGGTAATTATTACTTTAGTTCAAGAGCATTCACTCTTTAAGAAATTTGTGTATTTGCTAAGGCCAAAATCAATACATAAGAGAAAAGAGAGTACCCAATGACTCTGGGTAACCTCTATTTAAAACAAGAGAGTATCTCCTTGCCCCTCAGAACTCTGTATTACTATGCAGTATTAGTATTCCTCCTCTTCTTATGAGATGTTATTGTTTATGCTTTGCCAGACATTCTAGTAATGTATCAATGATGAAATAACATTGAACTATGTAATTTATCTAAAACTATTTAAAATCAGAAAGAAAATAATTTTGCAAATCTTTATTAGTTTTCAAAAGTTTTATTTTGCTAAAATTTTCCAAATCTCTATTCATTTTCAAAAATTTTAGTTACTATGCTCCATATTCAAAATTAACTCAAAGTACACTAAAAAACAAATATTAGGGCTAAAACTATAAAGCCCTTATAAGAAAACATAGTAAATTAAAAACCTTAGGCAATGGTTTCTGAGGTGTAACAGAAAGTATAAGCAACAAAATAAACACAGCTTCACTGAAACTAAAAAGTTTTGTGTTGCAAAGGGCACCATCTTAAAAGTGAAGACAACCCACAGAACGGGAGACATATTTGCAAACCATATTATCCAATAAGGGGCCCAATTTGAAAACGGCAGAAGGATTTGAACATTCTTCCAAAGAGGATATACAAATAGCCAGTAAGCACATGAAAGATGCTTAACATCATTAACAACCAGGAAAATGCAAAGCAAAATCACAATGATAAACCACAAAGACAAAATAAGTGTGGCTGAGGATGTGGAATAAGTGGAACCCTCATACACTACTGAGGGGGAGTACAGTCATGCAGCCACTGCGGAAAACAATCAGGCAGTTTTTCAAAAGGTTTAGGTAAACATAAGAATTCCCACAAGACCCAGCAGTTCCAATCCTAGGATTTCCACTCCAGCAATTACTACTGGTGGAACTGACCTAGTAATTCCACTTTCCCCAAAGAAGTGAAAAAGGTACTGAAACAAAAGCATATACACCATGGCCAAAAGGTGAAAATTATCCAAATGTCTAACAGATCAATGGGTAAACAAAATGTGGTACAGGTTGAGTCCCCTTATCCAAAATGCTTGGGACAAGAAGTGTTTTGGATTTCAGACTTTTTCAGATTTTGTAATACTTCATTATGCTTGCCAGCTGAACATCCCAAATTTGAAAATCCAAAATGCTCCAATAAGCATTTCCTTTGAGTATCATGTCAGCACTCAATTTCAGATTTTGACTGCTCAATCTACACATCCAAACAAAGAAACAAAAAAAGAATAAAACCCATTCCTCATATTAAACATGGATGCATGCTCAAACATGGGTAACTTTGAAAACATGCTAAGTGAAAGAAACCAAAAAAGATAACAATTTTATGATTTGACTTATATGACTGAACATGCAGAACAGACAAATCTACAGAGAAACAAAGTAGACTGAGGGTTTCCGGGGCTGGAGGGAATAGATGGGAAGAGGTAACTGCTACAGGGTACAGACTTTCTTTTGGTGCTGAGAAAAACGTTCTGAAATTGAATATAGTGATGTTTGCACAACTCTGTGAATACATTAAAAACCACTAAACTGTATACTTTAAATGGCAAATTACATATGTGAACTATAGCTCAATAAAGCTATGACCAAAAATTAACTACTTTTCTCTCTCATCTTTTCCTTTTTTCTTTTTTTTGAGACAGACTCTTGTTCTGTTGCCCACGCTGGAGTGTAGTGGCACAATCTTGGCTCACTGCAACCTCTGCCTCTCAGGTTCGAATGATTCTCATGCCTCAGCCTCCCAAGTAGATGGAATTACTTGCATGCGCCACCACACCCAGTTATTTATTTATTTATTTATTTATTTATTTATTTATTTATTTATTTTGTATTTTCAGTAGAGATGGAGTTTTGCCATATTGGCCAGGCTAGTCTCGAACTTCTGGCCTCAAGTGATCCACCTCCCTCAACCTCCCAAAGCGCTGGGATTACAAGCATGAGCCACCATGCCCAGCCCAACAATTACATTTCTATGATAACCTGGATTTTAAAATGTAATAGGCGAAAAGTGGAACAAACACATCTCCCTAAACTCATTAATAACATTTAAAAAAACCTCTACTATATAAAAGGCATTATACTAATATGGTATAGAAAAGGGAATATTCAGCATTAAGAGATGGCAACCAGCTATATATTATCTGTTGGAAATAACTGTGTATAAAAAATTTTGAATGGAACAGCAAAGATTCATTTAATCCTTTTGATGATGAATTCAATTATAGGCTGAGTATCTTTAATCCAAAAATCTGAAAAGCTCCAAAATCCAAAACTGTTTAAGCACTGACATGACACTTAAAGGAAAGGCTCACTGAAGTACCATTGACTTCAGATTTTCAAACTCGTAAATATCCCAAAATCTGAAAAAAATCTGAAATACTTCTGGTCCCAAGCATTTTGGATAAGGGATACTCAAACTGTTTTTTCCTTTGTTGCTTATGCTTGTGATGTCATATCTAAGACACCACTGCCTAATTCAAGTCATAAAGATTTATCACTAAAACACCAAAAGCAATGAGCAACAAAAGCCAAGATAGACAAATGGGATCTAATTAAATTCAGAGCTTCTGTACAGCAAAAGAAACCATCATTAGAGGAAACCAGCAACCAACAGAATGGGAAAAAATTTATGCAGTCTACCTATCTGACAAAAGGGCTAATATCCAGAATCTACAAAGAACTAAAATGGATTTACAAGAAAAAAACAACCCCATTCAAAAGTAGGCAAAGGATATGAACAGACACTTTCAAAAGAAGACATATATGAGGCCAACAAACATATGAAAAAATGCTCATCATCACTGGTCATTAGAGAAATGCAAATCAAAACTACATTGAGATACCATCTCACGCCAGTTAGAATGGCGATCATTAAAAAATCTGGAGACAACAGATGCTGGAGAGGATGTGGAGAAATAGGAACACTCTTACACAGTTGGTAGGAGTGTAAATGAGTTCAACCATTGTGGAAGACAGTGAGGCAATTTCTCAAGGATCTAGAAACAGAAATTCCATTTGACCCAGCAATCCCATTACTGAGTATATACCCAAAGAACTATAAATCGTTCTACTATAAAGACGCATGCACATGTATGTTCATTGCAGCCCTGTTTACAATAGCAAAGACCTGGAACCAACCCAAATGCCCATCAATGATAGAGTGGACAAAGAAAATGTGGCACATATATACCAAGGAATACTATGCAGCCATAAAAAACGATGAGTTCATGTCCTTTGTAGGGACTTACGTGAATCTGGAAACCATCATTCTCAGCAAACTGACACAAGAACAGAAAACCAAACACCACATGTTCTCACTCATAGGTGGGTGTTGAACAAGGAGAACACGTGGACTCAGGGAGAGGAGCATCACACACTGGGGACAGCTGGAGGAGGGTGCTAGGGCAGGGACATCGAGGGGTGGGAAGGGTGGGGAGGGATAACATGGGGAGAAATGCCAGATATAGTATGCACCTACACAACTACCCTGCACGACCTGCACATGTATCCCAGACCCTAAATAAAAAAAGAAAGATTTATCTGTATGTTTTCTTTTGAGTTTTGTAGTTTAGCTCTTACAATTTAAAGTCCAATTTTGAGTTAATTTCTATACATGGTATGAGGCAAGAGTCTAATTTCATTCTTTGATCAAAATGGATATACAGTTTTCCTAGTACCATCTGTTGCAAAGACCATTCTTTTCCTCTTGAATTGTCTCGGCACTCTTGATAAAAGTAAATTGACTGTAATCACACACTCAGAAAACACATTAAAATTAAAAAGACAACATATGAAAAATGGCAAGTTTGAGAAAGACAAAAACTCAAACAGTACACCATGATAAATGCAAACAGACCTTGACTCTCTCAAGCACTGGTTAGCAACCATTTTGGAGTCACAAACCCTTCTGAGAATAAAAGCTAGAACTCACCCAGAAAAAAAAGGGCTATCAACAAAAAATGTCTTCCATTTAGGGGTTCATAGTGAAGGGCTTATAGGGAAAGTTTCAAATAAGCCACATGTTAATAGAATGTATGGGCTTTAGTCTTTGAGAGAGGGGAAAGAAACAAACGTAGAAGGGAAACACTAAGAAATGCAAGAAGTTAGGAAGTTTAAAATCGTGTATCCCAAACGTTAAAAATCATATGATTTTCACCTAAAGATTTTGTTAAATGCAGTCTGATTCTCAGTAGGGCTAGAGTGGGGCAGGAGATTATGCATTTCCAACAAACTCCTAGGAGATATCACTAGTGCTGTCTACCAACCACTTTTTTGAGGAGCAAGGATTTAGAACCATAGTTCCCAAAACTAGGTATGAAAGTGCTGAGGGCACCACAGTAAATTTAGAGGGTTACTGTGGAATAATTTTAATTTTCTAAGAATATTAGATATGTAGAAGTACACAGAAACACTCATTTGAGTTAGTCTCCAACATACAATAGTTAGACTTACAACTTTTGAACTTTAAGATGGTACAAAGCAATACACATCCAGCACGTTCCTCAACTTATTATGGGGTTACGTCCCGATGAACCCACTGTAAGCTGAAAATATCCTTCAAGTCAAAAACACATTTCAACTTATGATGGGTTTATCAGGACATAACCCCATCATAAGTTGAGGAGCATCTGAATTTATCATATACCACGTGAAGATCTACAATAGTTGGAGATGGCTCACAAATTAAACTTTAAATAGTGCTACCCATTCCTTTCAATGACATCTTATCTTTGAGATGCTGGTTCTGGCAGTTGCTGTGATATAAAGCAAGTGCCATACTGTGAAAATCAATGAGAAACAGGAAATGAAGGTGGCTTGTCCAATCTGATTCTAAGGCTTGAGGAGTTGTACAATGGCCAATAGTCACACACATCCCATTAGTAACTACTTATTTAGGAATGAAATAAAGATATTAATTTTCTTTCAATTTGTATTTTTTTTTTCATGGCCACTAAATTTGTTAGAAGACAAATACTTAACAGTCATTAAGTTCTCACTTAACATCACAGAGCAGTTCTTAGAAACTGCAACTTTAAGCGAAAGGACTTACAGCAGGTTGAAAGAAATAACATCATTTCTTTGTTTCTTTCTTTCTTTTTTTGACAGAGTCTCGATCTGTCACCCAGGCTGGAGTGCAAAGGTGTGATCTCGGCTCACTGCAACCTCCGCCTCCCGGGCTCAAGCAATTCTGTGCCTCAGCCTTCCAGGTAGCTGGGATTACAGGCACTCGCCACCACACCCAGCTAATTTTTTGTATTTTTAGTAGAAATGGGGTTTCACCACTTTGGCCAGACTGATCTTGAACTCCTGACCTCAGGTGATCCACCCACTTTGGCCTCCCAAAGTGCTGGGATTATGGGCGTGAGCCACCACACCCAGCCAACATGATTTCTTTCAACGTCAGTTCATTACAACGTTAATGACAGAAAAAACTGGTTTTGTCATACATCATTTTGTTTAAAGTCACGATTTCCAGTAACTTATGTATGACATTAAATGAGAACTTACTCTATTTCTTTTGGCCTAGGGGTTACTGTGAAAAAAAATTACTGAGATGCTGAGGGTGCCATGAACTAAGAAAGTATAAAAACCTCTGGTTTAGTCCATTTGACAGGTGGCTAAAACCACAGCTTCTATAGCCAATCTCATGAGGATCAATCCTGTCTGTACCCACAGCAGCTATGTGATTTGGGGCAAGCTATTTAATCTGTCTCTTTGTTTCCTCCACTACACAGTTGTGAGAGTAACAGTTCCTACCTCATAGGACTGCTATAAAGAACAAATAAGTGACTCTACCAAAAGAGTTCAGCATTAATGGCAAAGAGGGGTATAGAAATGTTTGCTGCCGTCATAATTATGATGTTAAAGTTATTACAATCATTAGATAAGTGGGAGTCACAAAAGATTTTTGATTTGACAATTGACCACAGTTTCCAGTGCAGAAGAGCAGAGATACGGCAGGTGTAGGCACTAAGGTAGGCTGAAAGAGCAGGTAGGTCACCTCAACCCTGACTCAAAAGTGCTACAGCCTGTGGCTATTAATCACTCCCAGGGCAGAAACAGAAAGAAAACAGGTCAACTCAAATTTGCTTTCCATATTCTTACTAAAATTACTTACTAAACCACTTCATTTGCAAGTGATTTTTGTTGTAATGATGAGAATTATTTTTAATTCTGAATGTACGTAAGAATTACTGTCTAATGTGAAAAATCTTCTGACTGCATAATAAAGTTACTCAAGGTGTGCATATTAGGAGTCCTCCATCTCATTACCAAATCTAAGCATGTCAGCAAATGAGCACAAGACTCTAACACTGCTTCTCATGGGTTTGCAGGAGGGCAAAGCACACAGATCAGAAAGAACATTCTGCTAATTAAACTGAAGCAGATGACTACAGAAGAGAAGGGCTTGTCACATGTAACATCTGTGCCAAGAATGATCAGATTAAATATGCAAAATGTGAAGTAAAGGTGTGAAAAAGCAGTAAGATGATACTCTAGACCTTAAATAGGCTACAAAAGTTCTGACAGTTTTCCTAATTATACCCAGTAATGGACATAGGAGGCCAAAAGGCAGGAGGGAGAAATACATTTTTCTCCATTATGGGTGTTGAGCACTGGGGCTAAAATCATGCCTGCCTGAACACTGATCAGTTTCTGCAAAGGTTAATAGCAATTAAATGCAGCAAACTAGATGAAATAAGAAACAGGTCATGATACCACTATACTTGCAAAGAGCACAGTAAAGCATTTCTTTTAAATTCATCTTATGCACAGGAAATCCAAAAAGAGCTGCTGTAAGGAAACAAACCTATTCATTAAATGGTGAAGGAATCTCTTAAATAAAATTTACAAAAATAATGACATGCTATACAACCTTACTCAATTATCATCAATATTGTGTTGCTGCCAGAGAATAAGAAATCCTACATAAATACTAAAGACATCTCAAATAGTATTTTTCCAAAAAAGAAAACCACCATGATACATATACTTCTCTCTTTTTCTGACTAGAGTCCACACTAAAATCTAAAATGAGATGTAAATGTTATAATGAAAAGATGTATACTGAAGTATAATATTGCCATTAACACTTTGCTGCTTCTAGCCTCGTACATCTATAATCAAAAGAGTATAGTAAGTTACTTAGTGATTAAGATTAAACTATCTGATAACTATAATATTCTAAGATTATTCTCTGAACTTAATCTTTTACTTTAGTATATAAATCCTAAAGAGTAATCTGAAGCACCCTGGTAGATTTTTCAAATTTAAATGTAAGAAGGTTTTTCAAAAAATCAAATAGGCAGTTGTGTGCAGGCACAAGCACACACTCTCCTTCCATACACACGCATGCACGCACAAAGATATACACATACACACATACCCTTACCTCTCTACATAAGCCAGAAAATAAAAAAGGGACAGGCTCATACAATGAAAATTCAATTTACTTTGCTATCCTCGGGGTCCTCTAAGCCATCAGGCCGACTAAGGTTTCGAGCAGGCTGGCTGCAGACAACATTGTCTTCCAGTCCCCAAGAGGGGACTCTCACAGGTGGCCTTTGTATTTCATCTGGGTAAAAAGTACCATCTGCTCCATCTGTAATAAAATTTTTGGAAGGGTAGAGTGAAACTAATTACTAAAATTAATGTCTCTACGTATAGATATGATGAACAGGATATAAAGAACCACTTTGGTACATGAAAAAAATAGATGTTTTTATTTTTAACCCAGGTGATTTTTTAAATTGTGAACTATATGTAATAAGCAAATAAACTACTCATCTCATGGTGCATCACTTCTAAATGAGGCCAGTTACAGTGTTAAATACTAAAACTGCTAATTATACAAATAAAATGTTTGTCTTAGAGTTGACTGTACCAGCAATTTACTAATCCATGAAAATATAAACCATAAAAAAACTCCAGATGCAGCTAACCCCAAACCAAAAATACTGTAATAACCTCTTGTTTCCTGAGATGCATAAGGATTACCATATTGCAGAACTGGTTGTGCATCTGACAGTGTGAAAACATAACCATTTTGCTCTGAACATGTGTTGAAACATTGAGGACTCTGGGAATTCTGACCTTCCATTTTCCTTTCTGCTTGATTTTCTAGACTCCTTGTAAGTTCCTAAAATTAACAAAAACAAAGATGAATAAGCAAAGCAGTAAAATACTTCATAAGTACAGCAGTATTAAACATCTAGTCAAAATACAGCAACTAAATTATTTCCCATTATGAAGTTGGAATGCAATTGGAAATACAGTTAGAAAAGCTGACTCAACTTCTCATAAATGTATCCTCCACATATAACAAAATCAGAAAGGAAGATAAAGCCAAAGTATTTTCAAATTTATTTGTGCCAAGAAAGTAACCCATTCTCATTGAGTTAATTTAGGGCAAACTGTGAATCTCTTACAACTTAGCTATGAATAAAAAAATCTTAAAAAAAAAGAAAAACAGGGAATTCCATCATTTAAGATTTTTTTTAAATATGTGTCCTGTATAAACTCTTTCAAAAAACAAAGAAACATTACCTAACTTGTTTTATAAGGCCAGTACTATTCTGATACCTAAAATAAGGATTTCACAAAAAAACTAGAGACCTTATCACTCATAAATATTGATGCAAAAGCCTTAACTTATTATAGCAAGTCAAACCCAGTAATATTAAAAAAATAAAACATGATCAAATGGGCTTTCTCACCATAAAAAAAAAGTCACTTTAATATCCAAAAACCAAATGCAGGTCAACATCCAAAAATCAATAAATGTAATTTACCTTTTAAAGGGAAAAAATACCATCATTTCAATCAATGCAGAAGAAAAATTTTACAAAATTCAAGTCATTCATTTTTTTTTTTTTATATCTCAGAAACTAAAGAATAAAAAAGAACTTTCTTAACCTCATAAAATGCAGCTTTAAAAACCTACCTTTACCCTTAATGGTGAAAAACTAAATTATTCTACTGAAGATCATAATGAGATCAATAATAATAAGGCAATGATGTCTGCTCTCAACACTTCCATTCAAAATAGCCAGTGGATCAAGGCAAAATTAAGGTAGAATGGAAAGGAAGAAGTAAAACTATCTTTATTCACAATGGTATGAGGATGTACATTTAAAAAATCCCCAAAAATCTATAAAAATTAGGAAAATGAGTGTAAATAATTTAGCCAGGTTGCAATATAAAAGGCCAATATGTAAAATCAATTGTATTTCTACATACAGCAACAAATAACTGTAAAATTACAGTAAAAACAATAGATAAAATATTTAGGAATAAATACACAAAAGATGTGCAAAGCCTACACTAAACAAAATAATGCATTAAAAAGAGCATAAACAAATGGAGACATATAATGTGTTCATGGACTAGAAAACTTATTTTTACCTACTAATTTCCACCCCCTCCCAATTAACTACAAATACAATGCAATGCCTATCAAAATCCCAGTAGGCTTTTGTACAAATTGACAAAATAATTCTAAAATGTACACAGAAATACAAAGGTCCTGTAATAGTTCATATGTAAAAAGCAGAAAGAACAGGCTGGGCATGGTGGCTCATACCTGTAACTCTAGCACCTTGGGAGGCTGAAGCAGGATTGCCTGTTTGAGACAAGCTTGGGCAACATAGTGAGACCCTATCTCAATGTAAAAATTTTAAAACGGCCAGGCACAGTGGGCTCATGCCTGTAATCCTAGCACTTAGGAGGCTGTGGGTGGATCACTTGAGCCCAGCCTGGGCAACATGGCAAAACCCTTTCTCTACAAGAAATACAAAAATTAGCTGGGTGTGGTAGCACGTGCCTGTAGTCCCCGCTACTCAAAAAGGCTGAGGTGGATCACCTGAGTCTGGGACATCAAGGCTGCAGTGAGCCATGATGGCACTACTGCACTCAAGCCTGGGTGACAGAGTAAGACCCTGTCTCAAAAAAAAAAAAAAAAGGAAGAAAAGAAAAGAAAAAAATTAGCCACATACAGTGGCATATCCTGTAGTCCAGCTATTTCAGAGGCTGAGGCAGGAGGATCACTTGAGCACCAGGAGGTCAAGATTGCAGTGAGCTACAATCAAGCCACTCACTCCAACCTAGAGGATAGGGCAAGGCTCTTTCTTTAAGAAAAAAGAAAAAAAGCAGAACAAAGTTGGAAAACTTATGCAACCTGATTTCAAGATGTATTATAAAGCTACAGTAAACAAGACAGTATGGTATTGGCATAAGAATACAAATAAGGAGCTGGCAATCCTTTTTCACAAAGGACCAGACAGTATATATTTTCACCTTTGCAGGCCAAACAGTCTCTGTTGCAGCTACTGAAATCTGTCTCTGCAGTCGCAGTCATAGATGATACCTACATAAATGGGCATGGCCATATGCTAATAAAGTTTTATTTATACAAAGCCAGATTTAGCATACAGGCCTTAATTTGCTGACCCCTGATAAAAGTCAATAAAATAGAAGATAGAGTCTAAAAGTAGACCCATATTTATAGAGTATTTTCAACACTGAAAATACCTCAAGATGTGGAGGAAATTTTATGGAATAAAAGGATGGTCTTTTCAATATGATGTTTAAAAGCTGGGTATTTATTTACAAAATAAACTTTGAGTACATATCATACCATATAAAAAAATAAATAGATCATAAATCTAAAGTAAGAGAGCTAAAACTACAAACCTTTTGGAAGAAAAAAATAGGAGAAAATCTTCATAACCTTGATTTAGGCAAAAATTTAAGACAGGACAAACAGCATGAATCATTAAGACAAATACAGATAAACTGGACTACCTCAAAATTCAAGTATTTTGCTCTTTAAAAGATAATGTTATAAAAAAAAGAAAAAACATACCACAGACTGGAAGAAAATACCACCAAAATATCTGACAAAGGAATTATATCTGGGATATATAAAGAACTATCACAACCAGAGATGACAGCTCAATAGAAAAAAAAATAGATTTGAACAGAAACTTCACAAAGGAGTATGTACAAATGGTCTGTAAGCACACGAAAAGATGCTCAGCGTCACTAGTTATCAGGGAAATTAAAATTAAATCCACAATGAGATAACACTAAACACACCCGCTAGGATGACTAAAATTAAAGACTGACAATAATACCAAGTGCTGGTGAGGATATGGAGCAGCTGCAATGTTCATACACTGCCAGTGGGAATACAAAATGGTACAGCCAGTTTGGAAAACAATTTGGCTGTTTCATTAAAAACATACACTTACCATATAAGCCCGCAATTCCACTCCTAGGTATCTACCCAAGAAAAATGAAAACATATGTCCACAAAAAGACTTGGGTAAGAATGTTCATAGCAGCATTATTTGTAATAGCAAAATATCAGAAATAACTTAAATGTCCATCAGCTGGCAAGAGGATTAATGTCTATCAACTAGTGAATGGATAATTTCTTCATTACTGCAATTACATGAAATGGTTAGAAGCCATAAAACAACAGGGACAGAAAGCAGACCAGAAGTTTTCTAAGATGGGGTTGGGGGGGTGGGTGGTGGTAGCAGAAGGGGATGACTGCAAATGAGCAAGAGGGAACTTTGTGCAGTAATGCAGTAATGGAAATGTTACATCGCTTAAGTAAGTGAAATGGTAGTTACAGAACTACATGTATTTGCCAAAAGTCATCAAACTGCATTTAAATGAATAGATTCTACGACATGTAAACTGCACCTTAACAGAACTGTGAAAAAAAATCAACCAGAGGCCTTATTAACAAAGGATATAAGAATAAAAAATTTTAGTCTGGAAAGGTTAACTGGTTTTGCTGCTTGTCATTTCTTGCGGGTAAAGATGAGACTCTGTCTAACACATTTTTACCTATATAAATGATCTAAAAACTGGACTAAGTAACCTTAAAATGAAAGTCACCATCAAGGGCAAAACTAGCAAACATTAAGAAAAATGCAAGTCAACTTAGGTTTGATAAGAGATGTAGGAGGGAGGGAAGGGTGGGGAGGAATAACATGGGGAGAAATGCCAGATATAGTATGCACCTAAAGTTAAATAAATAAATAAATAAATAAGAGATGTAGGAATTAAAGTTCTTTCTCAGCAAGTCCATTCATAGCATACATGCCCGTGTATCAACTATGCCAGGTACTGTGTAAAACTGTGAGGTTAAAATGGCATTCCTGCCTTTCAATGACTCATTATTTTATTGCGAAAATAAGACTTGTGAAATTTTAAGGAAAAAAAGAAAACATTCATTCAAGATACCTAGCACACCATCTGTTAGGCAGCAGGTACTGTACTAGGAATTAGAGATAAAAAGATTAACTTGAAATGGATTTTGCCTGCAAGGAATTCAGTCTAATAGAAGGTACAACTCTAGATAAGTAACAATTAATTGTGGTAAGTTGACTTGTATAGAGATGAAGGTAAAATGCAATGTATCAAAATGTAAACACTATATACTAGGAAGAGACTATAGAGAAGAGCCATTTGAGGTGGATCCTAAGGAATTTTCATCAAGCAGATAAATAGCATTCAAGACCTAAAGTACATGAAAAGATACAGAAGACATGAGAAATAGTAACATATTTCAGGCTTGGTAAATGAATAATATGGCTAGAGCAAATAATGCGTATTAAGAATAGCAGGAGCCAGGAATGGTGGCTCACCCCTATAATCCCAGCATTTTGGCAGGGAAGATCACCTGAGCCCAGGAGTTGGAGAACAACATAGCAAAGCAAGACCCTGTCTCAGGCAGGAGATATAGCTGAAAAGACAAGTTGGAGGTCATATATGTCAAATCTATCATACAATTTACTACAATGAGCCTTCATGTTTTTGAAAAACAGCATGGCAAAAATGGTCCCTAGTAAGGTTAATTTAGAAAAAGAATAATGGGCATACTCCAAACAAGAAGCAAATTAGTAGAAAGGCAGTGCAGCATGGTAGATCAGAATCAGGCTGACCTAGATTTGATCATCAGAACAGCAAGCCCTAAGGAATTTATCTTTTCTAAGCCTTATAGGGCTATTGAGTAATGGGAGATATATCTAGAACAAGGCATGCACTCAAAAGATGTCCTTCATCTCTTCCCATGACTGAAAAACCCAGAGATGCTGCTACGGTAATTCAAGACTGGCATGTTACTACAGAAAAAAGGAAAGGTTAAATCCAAGAAATATTTCAAACACAATTCAAAAGAAAGAAAAAACGGACACAAAATAAGTTAGAGATGATAAAATACTTCTTCAGAAGTTTATGCAAATTAAAGAAGTATAGTTAAATTCTTCTGTAAGCAAATAACATACTACTGAAATAGAGTCAAGGATTTCATCAAAAGATTTATGCATGCACTGGTACAGTCAAGCAACTTTATAGAGAGTTCCAACCTAATAGGGAGTTTAATACTCCTACTCTATCATCAAAGATACAATAAATCCTTTGCAAATAGGATTCACGATAAGAATAGGATTGGTGACAAGCAGCTTTGATTCCTCATGGGGGAAACACAATGTATGAACATGGACAAGAAAGTTAAGGTTACGCTCTTTTGCAAATCAGAAGACTGAACTTTCCCCTCCAAAACATAACACGTGGACTTGGAGAAGGTTCTTAATTGCATTCACAAAGCCCCTCTTGTTTAGATTTCAAGAGGTCCATGAACTTAAATGGGCAAAAAAATTGCATCTATTCACTAACTTCTAACTAAAGTTTAGAATTTTCTTCCATTGGAAACATAGGGCAAAAAAAACCACAGTAATGGTTGTAGTACTTGTAAGTTGGCCCCCTACAGAAATCACATCGATTTGTTTCAATTACATTTGTTGTAGCCATCTCAAAATAGCCTTTATATTCATCACCACTTCAAAATTATGATCATTATCAGACACACTGCTAAATCTTACATTTGTTTCAGATTACATTTGTTGTAGCCATCTCAAAATAGCCTTTGAAGTGATACTGATCACTTCAAAATTAGTCATTATTAGACATGCTACTAAATCTGATTTAACATTTAAATGAATAAGCATATACTCTACTATCACATATATTACAAATTTGTCTTAATATTTTGATAACTATAATAATGTGTTTCCTTTGTGATTCTACACATTTTGCTTTATTCATTTTAAATCATTTTCTGAAAATAGACTTCATCAGAATATCAAAGGGTTCTAGACAAAAAAAGGTCAAGAATCCCTGGGAGACCTTTCCTACTTACAAAGTCATGGATAACATAAGGGCAGCTATCTTATCTGAGCAAAACAGTATTAACTGCTGACTCATGATTTTCCTAAAATAGAAAGCCATCACGATTTAAGAAAGAGATTTTGTCAGAAGTAGTCATCTTTTACTGTTCCCGCTCCCAGGAACTAGTCTGTTTATCTGGTTGTCTTTGCCAGGGTGCCTAAATATTTTTTTTCTTCAGGACCCAAAGTGGCTCACAGTGACCCCTGGTTTTACAAATTACTTGACAAGTTAAGGATGTTTCTGATATTCCCAACTGGTAAATAATAATATATTCCTCTTCTCTGCCAGTATGAGGATGCTTTGAGAGTAAAGGAGCATGCAGAGTACACCATGGGGCAACTAAATATGTAAATTTTATACCCTCCACACCACCCACCAAAAAATGAAACAAATGTTGAACTCCAGTTAGACGTGCTTTTCACAGTGGTATGGGTTAGTAATCCGAAAATTATTTTCTGTGTATTCAACACTTGAGTAAATGTATCAAGGAAATGAGACCAAGTTCTTGTTAGTCTAATTAGAAAAGGAAGTTACATTATAGAAAGAGAGAAGACTAGAATTTAAAAAAGGAAAGGTTAAATGCAAGAAATATTTCAAACACAATTCAAAAGAAAGAAAAAACAGACACAAAATAAGTTAGAGATGATAAAATACTTCTTCAGAAGTTTTAGACTAGAATTAGAGGTGTATTTACTAATGAAGTGTGTGTGTGTGTATGTGTTGTGTTGTTGTTGCTGTTGTTTTTTAATATACAGAGAGGAAAAGAGAGGGGGAGAAACCTATTTTCAAGCTCTATCTGCTAAGGACTTTGAATCAATAAGGGCACACTTACAGCCCCGATCTTGGTTTCTAAACTAATTCACCAGTGAAAGGAACAGGACTGCTTGGAGAAAAGACTGATTCCAGGCTGGGACAGGAAAAATAACAAGATGAGCCTGGAACATCTTACTATACCAGAAAGTAATAACTGCTCAAAGAATAATGAAAGATATATTAAAAGGCCACAAGAGCTAGTTTGCAGGGGCTGTTACTAGTTAAATCTGATACAATCTGAGTATCAAAATGATTATAAAAATAGATTGTAACCCATTGAATAAAACAAGAATCCATGAGTCTACAATGATAAAAACCAATGAATAAACAAAGTGGGGGAGAAGAAAAGATAGCTTTTTCTTACAGAAAAATTCTAATCAATATAGAAGGAATGATGAAGTTAGAAGATCATTAATAGATACAAAAATACCAGGTGAAAATTTGATAAAGAACAAGATATTTACATGGTCTCAAAGTATCTCCCTACAAATTACTTAGTAATTACAAAGGGAAAATATTAATTTTACTAAGTAAAACCTTGTGGACAATACCTTAACCAAATAATGAAAGATCACCAGTATTGAGAAGGATAAATTCTGTAGTATTGCTGGCAAAATCTATAACCTAAGTTTCATCATGATGAAATATTAAACCAAAATTAATATAATGTTAAATAACTGGCCCATATTTTTCAAAAATGTAAAGGTTAAGAAAGGGTATAAAATTGTTCCAGATAAAGGGAAACTAAAAACATGACAACTAAATGCAATGTATGATCATGGATTAGGATTAGATCTTACATCAAGGAGGAAAAGTTTATAAAGAATAAACAAAGTACTAAGGATATGATGTTAATATGGATTGTGGGTTAGATGACAACACTGGGTCAGTGTTAAATTTCCTAAATCTGTTAACTGTAACATGGCTGAAAGAACATCCTTGTACTGAAGATGCAATATGCAGGGCTCTTACGTCTTCATCTCCAGTTACCGTCAAATGGTGGGGAAAGAATACATCTGAGAGTTCACTATACTATTTTTTCAACTTGAGTTTAAAATTACATAAAAATTAAAAGCTACAAAAAGTTCAAGAGTCCCACATTTAAAAACAATAAGCAGTTACAACATACAATGAAAGAGAAAATCCTGTTTTCAAGAGGAAAAGTAAAAATACTTAGGAATAAACTTTATTTTAAAAGAATTTTTCCAAACCCACATGAAGAAAATTAAAATTCCTAAAAGACACAAAACAGATTTGAACAACACATCCCATATCGCCTGTGCTTTGTTAAAAGGTAGAAATATCACCAAGATGTTAGTTATCCCTAAGTTAATGTATACACTTAATGCAATTTCAAATAAAAATATCAACAATCATTTATTTCCGGAGCTAGAAAGTTAGTACTAAAATTGATATGGAAAACTAACCCCTCAAGAACACACTGAAAACAAAGAGTTATGAGAAAGGACTAACTCAACCAAATACTAAAAAAGACTACAAAGTTCTTACAATTAAATCAGCATGGTACTAGTATATAAATAGACCAATGGAACCATACTCAAAGTACAGAAAGAGACCCAAATGCATACAGAAATCTATTAAACGATAAAGGCAGTATCTCAAATCATTGACACAAAACTGGCATTTTGATAAATGAACTGAGACAACTAGATAGAAATTCAGAAGTAGATAAACTTAGACTCAATTCTTCTGTGATATCCAAGAATAAATTCTAAATGGATAAGTAAGAAATTTTAACATAAAAAAAGCTGAAACTGGCCAGTCGCAGTGGCTGACACCTGTAATCCCAGCACTTTGGGAAGCCGAGGCAGGTGGATCACCTGAGGTCAAGAGTTCAAGACCAGTCTGGCCAACATGGTGAAACCCCATCTCTACCAAAAATACAAAAATTAGCCGAGTGTGGTGGCAGGTGCCTGTAATCCCAGCTACTTGGGAGGCTGAGGCAGAATCACTTAAAACCAAAGGCAGAGGTAGTAGCAAGCCAAGCTTGCACCACTGCACTCCAGCCTGGG
>PVKP010010746.1:0-21934 GCA_004027715.1 Plecturocebus donacophilus | reverse complement strand
ATCATCTCCAGAGTTGCTGATTCAGCAGTACTGGGACAGGGCCCAAGAATATGCTTTTTGTTGTTGTTGTTGTTGTTGATACAGAGTCTCACTCTGTCGCCCAGGCTGTAGTGCAATGGCGCAATCTCTGCTCACTGTAGCCTCCACCTCCCAGGTTCAAGCAATTCTCCTGCTTCAGCCTCCCAAGTAGCTGGGACTACAGGTATTGAGCCACCACACCTGGCTAATTTTTGCATTTTTTAGTAGAGACAGAATTTTACCATGTTGGCCAGGCTGGTCTTAAATTCCTGACCTCAGGTGATCTGCAAGCCTTGACCTCCCAAAGTGCTGGGATTACAGGTGTGAGCTACTGCACCGGGCAAAGAATATGCATTTCTAACAAGTTTCCACATGGTGCTGACACTGCTGGTAAGGCAGTACCACATGTTAGACTACAGAAAAATAACGAACTTTTACATGGTAAAAGTAAGCATGGTCAGAAGTCAAATAAACTAGAGAAAATGATAAACTGGGAGAAAATCCTTACTATGTATACATCACGAATAAAGGGCTAATATCTCTAACAGGGTAAATATATACATGTAAAATAAGGTAAGTAAAACAAACCAAAATCAGAGAATAATGAACCAAAGAATTCACTAAAAAGATGTTTAACATCACTCCTAATAGAGATGCAAATTAAAACTACACTATAATACTATTCCTAATCTATCACATATGCAAAAATTAGGAAGCTTGATTATAATATGTATGGGAAACATGTCCACTTCTCATACATTGCTGGTGGAAATGAAAAATAATACAAACCCTATGAAAGGGGATCTGGCAATCTCTAACAGAACTATACATGCATTTACCCTTCAAACCAGCAATCACACTTCGGGGAATTTACCATGAAGGCACCACCACAAACACTAGAAAACTATATGTGCATAGAATCATTCATTGCAGCATTATTTGTAAAATATTAGAAACTACCTAAATGCCCAAATATAGGAAGTTGGTTAAAAAAAATATGGTATGTACAATGGAATACTATACAGCTGTTTAAAAAAAGGTGGAGGATTTCTATGAACTTTATATATGGAATGATTTTCAGAATATAGTACTGTTAAGTGAGGAAAAGAATACACAGGTTGAGCCTTCCCTGATAGAAAATCCAAAATCCCAAATGTTCCAAACTCAAACTTTTTGAGCACTGACATGATGCCACAAGTAGATAATTCTACACCTGCCACATTTTTTTAGTTATTAATGGTACATAGTATTTTTTGCTGCTAAGTACTTATGTGTGAGTAAGTATAAGAAAATGATTGGTTATCAGCAGGCTGAGGACCTTACTTGTAACTGGCCTCTAAAATGGAAGCAGTCCGGTGGGACTGAGCCCTTAACCTGTGAGGTCTATGCTAACTCGTGGTAGATAGTATCAGAATTGAATTGAATTTTAGAATACCAGTTTTGGCATCAGAAAACTGTTGCTGGAACAACAACACACAGACATACAGCAACAAGGACAAAGGAAGGTTTGTCCTTACAGTAGAATGCCAAAGGACAAATGTGGAAAAAGTGGTAAGAGTTGAAAAAATCAGAATTTCATAACTATTGCAGTAACCCCATCCAATCTTGAGGTCTAACTTGCACTTAGAATGGCACTTTTATGATGCATGATTTTGAAACATCGCTGGTCATTTGGGGAAAACTACTGGTTCAATGAGTTACGTGGATCTTCTAAATGCTGGCAAATTTTGCTATACAATAAAAAAATACAGTCTAAATATTACACCCATCTCATTAGAAACGTTTGTAAACACTGGAAAGCATCAAAGTCACAGTGGAAGATACAAGTTTTTCAAAATTTTAGTTTTTGCTTAAAAGCTTAAATATTATCAGTGGTAACAAATATCATCAACTGTTTTTCCTTGAAATAATAGGCTCATTTCATTTCACTTTCAGAAAATATTTGCCAAATACCCAAGTCTGAATATAAAAATTGTTCTTTAAGGTAAAAATGTTGTTCCATAAAAAAAGACTAGTTCAACTCACAGCTCAATCACATTACTGCTTTACCATTATTAACCATCATACACCATCAGGCAACAAAAGAACTTTAGGGGTACTTTTCATTTCATCACACAGAATACTAAAATGACATGTACCCAAGGGTCAAGTGTAAATAAAATTAACACATTTTTACTGTTTCAACATCTTCAATGAAACTGGCTTTTTTTCCTCTACTGTAAGCACATGGTGATGAATACAATAACTATTAATGCAGTTTGGTGCCACTGCCTTATTTCATAACACACAAGCAGTATTCTCACACTGCTTTCACACAGTACAAATCTAACAGTGAGGAGAAAAATCTAATAATGTTGTAGTGTTATTATGAAAATTGTTTCTTTGCAGGCACTTGAAAGGGGATTGGGGACCACCAAAGGGACCACAAACGACACTTTCAGAAATGCTGCATTATAGCATCTTTTACGTTACAAATGTATCGCTCTATGTGAATGTGAGGTTATGCTGTAAGTCATTAAACAACTTCAAAAATGTTTCCTATTACAAAAGAAAACCAGATAAACATTTTATGTAACTTCTAGAAATTTCACTGTTTTCCTAATTTAAACATTGTAAAGCTTATTTGTTAAATACAAATTAAGTAACAAAGACCAAAGTAATAATTTTCAACACTTAAGCATTTTTCTTACATCCTAAATATTTTAAAGATTATTTAAAAGCACTTTTCACTAAGAGTCTTAACACCTATTTCAGTCTTTAGTCATTTAATTTTTTTAAAAGGCTCTTGTCACATGAACTATAAAATGTGTCTCTTCATAAAGCTGTATTATTATTCAGTTTCATACGATATACATTTTTTTTTGCTCAATACCTTCTCCCTGGAGAGGTTTTCCAAATGTGAAGTCAGACCACTTATTTCTTTGTCTTTCTCTGCCAACTGAAGCTGAATAAAGAAAGAAATTATCATTATTTTTTTATCTTCTCCCTCCTTGCAACTTTGAGATCTGATTTATACTGTTTTATGAAAATAATTCCTATTCTAAATCCATTTATTTTCCTCAACTAATTCTTTGACTTCTCTGAATTACTTGCCATTTATTGACCAACTTGCCTTATTCTTAAAACTATTCCTTTGATTTATGTGAAATTGCATGAACATTTTCATCATCCCATGCCCTTTCTTGTGTGCTTTTTCTTCCCAATTCAAATATGAGTACTCTCCAAAGTTTCTTCTTTGGCTTCTTCTCTCAATATCCTCTCTGAAAACTCACTTTCTTCCATAACTTCAAATATCATCCCCGTGGGAACAAATCACAAATATTAACTCATGTACCACTTTCTCTCTCCCAAGTTCCAAATCTGCCTTTTAAATTGATGGTTAATGTCCCAAATCTACTTCCCTACTTCTGTTAACAGATCTCAATCTCAGAGCACACTGTGACTAAAGCTTAGAACCTATATTGGAAAACTTTTCCCTTTTCCTCTTACTCCAACCTCCAACATTTTCCATCTCTAAATCATTCATTCATTCATTCAGCAATCACCCACTGATGACCTATTACAGCTTAAGCATTAATGGATACAAATACAAATAAAACCATTCTTCAGTGGTTCCTCCCTCAAGATGTCTTTTACAGCTTTCTCTTGTAGATGCATATCCTATTCAATGGCAGATGATCAGGGAAGGTACCCAAAAGGAGGTGGCCTTTATCTATTCATTCTAAGAATATTTCTACTTTATTTCCTCACCTTCAGACCCTTCCCAGCTATAAATCCTCTTCAGTGTTGCCAAATTATTTTCAAAAAGACTCACTGGGATTGGGTCTCTTTTCTCCTAGAAAATTCTTAACAGGAACTAGCACCCAAATTCCATTTTAGGCCTTCCAAAACCTGGCTTCAAGCTATCATTCAAGCCCAAGCTACTCCATCAGAAGTCCTAATGATCAAGACTGCTCACAGTTTACAGACTATGCGCTCCACCTCTGACCTCCAAACATGGCTTAATGCTCTTCCATCTACTTAGAATACTGCTGCTTCCTTTCCCTACGTCTGCTTCTCCTCCCCTCCCAGGTTGTTCTTTCAAAGGTCTAGTTACTTCATAATGTCTTCCCCTAAATATTTGATTGGAAACAATGCTAAGGCAATTAAACTTATCATTCATGTAGAGCCTTATCACATTTTGCCTTGTCTGGTCAGTGTTAGTCTGTGTCAAAACAGTACAAAATAGGGCAAAAGTAACTAAAAAGCCAACAAATTTACCTGCTACATAATTTTAGATATATTATTTAATCTCAATGCTTACTTTTATCATTAATGAAACAAAATTATCTGTTTAGCTTCCCATGGTTTACAGATGATTACCTAGGGTAGTGTTAAAATGTTGTGCACACTACCATTGCAATTCTAGCAATCTACTAGATTATAAACTCCTTAAGCATAGCACTGTGCCTTATATGATCACCCACATGATAGCTAACACAGTATTTTATGTATAATAGGCTTCAACATTTACTAAATCATTTTCCTAGTCAACATGCAAAAAATTCTTTTCATATGAATTCATGATTCACACTTAATAAATCAAGGAAGTTGCCAGTTACTGAAAAGAATATCCGCAAGGATCCCAGAAACAATAACAAGTTAATGCATCTTAGCCTGTAATGTGCTGCATCTCCAGCCCCTAAAGGGGAAAATTAAAGTAATTCTAATTTTAAAATTAGATCATAGGTACAATTAGTTATGATATGGCAAATGTAACCCATTTAGAATTCCTGGTCTTTAGTCCAAAAAAAAAAAATGTAAATTATATCTACATCCATATCTTAAAATGTATTAAATTATACTAGGAAGAAACATATATTCGTACTTACTAAGTAGCTAGACAGCCTGTTAATTTTTTTCCTAATATTCTTTTTTTTTTTTTTTTTTTGAGATGGAGTCTCACACTGTTGCACAGGTTAGAGTGCAATGGCATGATCTAGCCTCACTGCAACCTCCACCTCCCAAGTTCAAGCGAGTCTCCTGCCTCATCCTCCCGAGTGGCTGGGATTACAGGTGCCCACCCCACACCCAGCAAATTTCTCGTGTTTTTAGTAGCAATGAGGTTTCACTATGTTGGCTAAGTTGGTCTTGAACTCCTGACCTCATGATCCGCCTGCCTCGGCCTCCCAAAATGCAAGGATTACAGGAGTGAGCTACCACACCCGGCCTTCTCTATCATTCTTATAGGTATCATTTAACATTTGGGCTTGTCTGTTGCCTAAGATTATATTGGCAAAAATAATTGTCTTTAGTTACGATTACAACACTTGCTTTTACAGTACTTCATTTATTATCACAGTCACATACTTTGGTGATAAATGTTAAAATTCTAGCCCAATTTTTAAAATTACTGATGGCATACTGTTGTACTCCAAAAAAAAGTCAAGACTCTAAAATAAACCTTTTTATTTACTTTTATTTTTAGAGACTGGTGACGGAGGGGTATCTCCCTATGTTGCCCAGGCTGATGTCAAACTCCTGTACTCAATCCTCCCAGCTTGTCCTCCCAAAAAGCTGGGATTATAGGCGTGAGTCAACACACTCAGCCATCCTAAAATAATTTTACATACACATTCATGTTTGTTTCAAAATGAACAGGAAGATAATGATCACTTTTCATCTTTAAAAATAAAGACAATTAAAACATGTAATTTTAATAGCCATCTGAATCCACAGAACTAAAGCCACCATAGCAACACAAATGGCACCCATTTTCTCAATTCATAGTTAATGAACAACATTTATGTAGCTAAACATATAGCACACTTTTATTTGTAGAAAAAACTCTCAATTATCCATATATAAAATGTACATTAGGTTAAATAAAATTATACATAACACATTTTCAAGTTTATGCCTTAAGTTTACATACAATGAGTACTAAACTTACTTTATAATTGTCCTGTACTTCAGCTAGTTCAAGTTTTACATTTTCAGCAATTTTCACTTGTTCTTTCCATTTCAGCTCCATTTTTGCAAGTTCATCAGCATATTTATTGCATTTTGTTTTCTCATCCTAAATGAAATTAGTATAATTACCAAAAGATTTTAAACCCATGTTGAGTGAAAATCTACACCAATGTACTTAAATATGAGCTGAATGTTTATAATAACACTGTTCTAACAGCATAAAAACTGGAATAATCAAATGTCTATCAATAGACAATTGGGTAAATCATTTTCTATCCACACAATGAAATAGTATATATCTATAATCCTAAATAAGGCAGATGTACAAGCTGACAAGGAGAAATGTTAAGATACATTAAAAAATAGCACGTTGCTAAAACAGAAAATAGAATCCGTTTTTGTTTATAAGTTGTTTCATACAGTTATAATACAATATCTATATGTCTGTGCTGTATACAAAAATATAAACCAAAATATTAATAATTCTTATCTCTTGGGATCAGAATCACGGAGGTAATTTTTGACATCTCTATTCTTCATTTCTGGAACACCATAACATTTCACAGTAAGTATATATTACTTTTGCAAAGGGAGGAAATAAAGTCATATTTATACTGCTGTTGTTTCCATGCATTGATAAACTTCAGGATTTGCTGACCAAGATAATTTTTAGGTTAACTTCTTACATATTGCTCTTCTCTACTACCCAGATTATCGTAAAGGAGAAATTACAAATCATGACAAAAAGATAACTAGGCCAATTCCATTTGGAACATTTTGTTCAATGTGAACACTTAAAGATATACTTTGAGCAATTCAATGGAGAGGAAAACCTTTTAAACAAATAATGCTAGGTTAGCTGAATATCCATACCATACATTCCATATCTCATATCATACACAAAAATTAACTCAAAATGATTCACAGACCTAAACAGAAAAGCTAATTATAAAACTTCTAGAAGATAACCTAGGAGAAAATCTTTATCTCCTTGGATTAGGCCAACGTTCCTTAGAAGGTAAAAAGCACAAAACATAAAAAACTGATAAACTGTACTATATCAAAATTAGAATTCTGCTTTTCTAAAAACATCATTAAGGAAATGAAAAGGCAAGCTACAGACTTATAGAAAATATTAACCTTATATATATCAGACAAAAGACATATCCAGAATAAAAAACAAATTCAAGATAAACAACCCAATGTCTAAACTACCAAAAAGATTTGACCACTCACACAAAAGATAAAAAGCAAGTAAGTATAAGAAAAGAAGCTCAACATCAAGTCATTATGGATATGCACATTAAAACCACAATGAGCTATCAGTACACACTCATTAGGGCTGGCTATGTAAAATGGTACAAACACCTTACAAAACAGTTTGGTAACTTCTTTTCCGGTTTTTTCTTTTTTTTTTTTTTGAGATGGAGTCTCATTCTGTCACCCACGCTGTAGTGCAGTGGCGTCACCTTGGCTCACTGCATCCTCCACCTCCCAGGTTCAAGTGATTCTCCTGCCTCAGCCTCCAGTGTAGATGGGATTACAGGCATGTGCCATCACACCGGGCTAATTTTTGTATTTTTAGTAGAGAAGGGGTTTCATCAGACTGGTCACGAACTCCTGACTTCAAGTGATCCTCCCACCTCGGCCTCCCAAAGTGCTGGGATTACAGGTGTGAGGGAGTACAGTGGGATTACACTGCACCCAGCCAGTAATTTCTTATAAATATTCACCTACATCACCCAGGCAATTAACTCCCAGATATTTACTCAAGAGAAACAAAAAAACTGTACATCCATAAAAAACTTGTAAACACATGTTCATAAGCAGATTTGTACCAGCCAAAAAACTCCAAATGCCCAATGACTGGTGAATGAACAAATGACACAATAAAAAAGGAATAAATATAAACAATAATACAAATAAATCTCAAAATAATCATACTAAAAGAGGGCAGAAAAAAAATACATATTCCATGACTCCATTTTATAAAGTTGTATAAAAGGTAGGCTAGTTGATAGTGGCAGAAAGCAGGCCAATGATTTCCTGGAGATAAGGATAACGAAAGAGATGTGTTGCAAACAGGCACAAAAAAAATTATGGGCCAGCCATGGTGGCTCACCATCTGTAATCCCAGCACTTTGGGAGGTTGAAGCGGGCAGATTAGGAGGTCAGGAGTTCGAGACCTGCCTGGCTAACATGATGAAACCCCGTCTCTACTTTAAAAAATACAAAAATTAGCTAGGAGTGGTGAGGCTCGCCTGTAGTCCCAGCTACTCAGGAGGCTGAGGCAGGAGAATCACTGGAACTCAGGAGGCAAAGGTTCCAGTAAGCCAAGATCACACCACTGTATTCCAGCCAGGGTGACAGAGCAAGACTCCATCAAAGAAAAAAAAAAAATTGGGAGGGTGATGGCATTGTGGTAATAGTTTCACAACTGTGTATGTGAAAACTGATCCAACTGTATACTTCAAGTATGTCCAATTCAATGGATTTTCAATTTCAACACAGTTGTTTAAAAAAAAAAAAGCACTTTGAGGAAGGTTTTTGCTTGAACATTATTCTACCTTCCTTTCAATACTATTTCTATATAAAAATCTTTAAATATTCATCCAGAATTGTTTCATCTTTAATGAAAATGTAGTTCAGTCTTACAACTACCCTGAACTCAAAACTGTTCTAATCAACCCTTCTACAGGTTTCTCTCGAGAAAAAAAAAAGTTCACTTTAAACTTTGATTAAAACGTTTTGCTATTTATAAGTAACATGATATATTTTAAATTACTATAATTAATTATAGTAACATTAAGCTAATGTGTAAATTTGATTCTATAGCTCTAAAAAATACCCCTCCCCTCCCCAATGCACATAAAAAGACACAAAAGCCCATTAATAAAACAAAAATGACGTACACAAACAAAAAACATTTTTTCCTCTCTAGTCCAAATTGATATAAATGAGAAGCATCTTCCCTTTTCCTTTAAATATTCCAGTAGTGAACACTACACCAAGAAGGCTGCAAACTAGAAAAGTCAGAATGATGCTGTTTAAAATAATCAAAACAAACAACACCGTTAAGAGACAACAACTCATTTGGTTAACATTCCCTTTTCCACTATGCAAGTCTAGTCACTTTAAGATGTAAAAATCTTTGCTATTATAATAGCAATTTATTTTATGTATCATTATTTTTGAAGACGGAATCTCACTCTGTTGCCTAGGCTGGAGTGCACTGTGCAAACTCAGCTCACTGCAACCCCCACCTCCCGAGTTCAAATGATTCTCCTGCCTCAGGAAACTGTAGCTGAGACTACAGGCAAGCTCCAACATGCCCAGCTAATTTTTGTATTTTTAGTATAGACAGGGTTTTACCACATGGCCAGGCTGGTCTTGAACTCCTGGCCTCAAGCAATCCACCCACGATGACCTCCCACAATGCTGGGATTACAGGCCTGAGCCACCATACCTGGGCTGTGAGAGTAAATTTTAAAAGAGCACTTCTCTTTTATGAAATTCAAATATTTTTCACTAATCTTTATAAGATTACAGATAATAATCTCTAACCTCAGTTAACTATCTGCCCATTACCCAAACAAGAACATTTTCTTAGGTGAAAAGAAAATAATAACTTTAGGTCTCATGATTTACACACATGCCTATGTGAACAGGTACACAAAACACCCACCTCATCATCCCAAAAGCCAAAGTGAAACTAAATAACAGGATATAGGGATGGAAAGGAACTCAAATATACCAATCAATCAAAACAATAAAGATAAGCTAAGTCATTTACATTTGATAAATCTCTTTCATTTACAAGGGAGTTAACCTACCTGTAAGAGTTGTTTACATTTATTATACTTTTCTGTTTTGTCAGCAATTTCTCTGGTCATTTCACAGACTTGTCCCTTTGTTATGTCAAAATCTGTCTCTGGTATAAGAAGACAGAAAGCAAGACTGTTACAAAGTATTTTGCCCCTGTTATCTGCCTGTTCAGAATAACTTAAAGGTCAGTCTATTGTGAAATATAATAAATGGAATACTGAAGGACAGAAGTATCTATTCATATCCTAGATATACAAAGAAGGATATATAAACTCTAGCTGAGAAATTTTACACGTGTGTTTGATCAGAACCAAGTTCATATTCAATAATAAAGGATTATTCTTTGATTTTTTAAAAATTTGCTAAAAAGAGTTCCAAAATAGCAACAAAAAAAAATTGTTCTCCTTATATAACTGAACAAACAAGGTAAGTAGGAAAATCATACTCTGAGAATTCTCTCTCCCCTCTCTAAAAGCCACGGTCTGACTATGTTGCCCAGGCTGGCCTCAAACTCTTGGGCTCAAGGATCTTCTTGCCACAGATTCCAGAGTATCTAGGAGTATAGGCATATGCCACCACACCCAGCCAACAACACATTTTAAATGATTCTTCTAGTCCTTCATTACCACTAGGTCTTGATTAAGAAAATACCCTGTAACACCATTTTAGGTACTTCAGAGAATACATGAAAATAGAAGGCTCGATTCTGTCCTACAGGGGATAAACCTAATTAAGTATTTATTGGCCTAAGATGTTTACATTTAAAAAGACTTAAAACATCAATTACTCCACATACTAAACAAGAAAATATACTTTATCTAGTATTTAATATCATTATTGTCAAATTTACATAAAGGTGAAAAAAATTAGGACAGATGAAAACCTAGTTAATCCAAATTTTCATGTTATTCATGTTTTTATTATGTGTGTCTAATCTGTTCTATAACTTAATAAAGTAATAAAAAACTTAATAAAAATAAAAACTCATCAGCCAACAGGTACACTAACGAGGGAAGAAGTACCCTATTGATACAAAGCAGCCAAAAATTAATAAACAGAAAAACATGAGAATAATAGGGAATTTTTTTCCCCTGCAGAATTTAAAAATTAAAATGCCATAAATAAAATGCTTCACAATTCCATAGATTTAATGGAATATAAAGTAAACAATCAATTCATGACTTTTGTCCTATGTAGCCCTAATGAGTACTCACAAGCACCATCTCATTTTTAACATGTGTGAATAATCTCAAGAAGATAATTACTAGTTTACATTCATATTTTATATATTAAAGTTTTGTACATTCGCCACATGCTTGACTCTATTTTACATTTATGCCCTTATTTTCCCTTTGCCTCAGTTTCCTCACTTATCACATGAAGATTTTTATGAACATCCTGAAATTCTTACACATGAAAGAAAGCAGTGTAAGTACTTTTCAACATAGGACATCCTACACAAAAAGTCTAAATGATTTTTACCCGCAGAAGGTGATGATGACTTTACATCTACAGTAGAGGCAGAAGTGGCTGGGTCTGTGTTTACTGAAGCATCATTTACTTTCTGCTGACTCCCAATTTTCTTTGTGAAGACATTATTATTAGCCTATTCGAAACATTAATAAGTTGTTAAATGAGTCAATGAATTAGTTATATTTCCTTCTTGCAGTAACTATGTAAATATTATTTTTACATATTACTTTAGAAAATCCTAAGAAGTCTACAAAGCTGCTCTTGTTTTAAAAGCCAACAAAGACTAACATTATATACATCATTTTCCTGACCTAAATGTTAAAAAAGAAATATATTTTGCTTTTTCTTATAAACTCATCAAAACACCACCAAAATAAGTCATTCAAAGAAAACTACTACAAAGTTATAATGTGCTCAAAAGGCCCCAAGCTAAATTTATACATGTGAGTGAGTCATACTTAAAGTATCGTATTTTTTCACAAAAGCCTTCCTACTTTACTACATGAATTCCTTGTTTGTCACCTCTGATTTTAAAAAGTAGGACCAGGAAAGTATCATATGCATCATATAGTAAAAGAGAGCTATAGTACCACTTTCAACTTCAAGTTTTAAATATGTTTCTTCTACATTCCAGGAGTTCCTCAAATAGCAAGCCTGTATTTAAGTACAATTTAAGGACCCACATTGAAACATACATACCTCAAAAGAATTTTCTTTGCTGTACTGCAAATCTACCTACCTATTCTCAAATGCAATAAAAAGAATTAGCTAACACTCTTTAATTCTTCCTGATCTAATAGATATGACTAGGAAGAACTTGCCAATGACAACTGAGAAACCATCTAAGACCCTAGGGATGATTAATGGTGAACTCCAATGAGAATAAATGTCATTGTCACAAAAGTCAATAATATGTGTTGAGTTTTAAGTGACCAAGATATTCATCAAGAACTTAAGAGGGAATGATCTAGAAAAAAGAACTCTCTCTCCTGCCCTTGTTTCCTTTGTTGGCTGTCCAGTAAATTAAAATTCCAGATTTTTTTAAAGAAAAATTATTACAATATTAGGCCAATGACTTGAAATCAAGCAGAGATAAATTATATTTAAAAGACTGACATTTAGAATATTATAAATTTGATTTTCAAACAAAAATACTAACAAAATATTTTACGATGTGTAAATTTAATGATACTTACTGATTGATCTGAAAGTTTGTTTATTTGTTTTTGGAGTCTTTGGCATTCCTTAAATTTTTCTTTATAATGGTCTGCAGCCATCTGAAGACGGAGTTTCAGATCTTCAACTTCTCTTCTTAGTTCATGTTCCAGTGTATCAGTCTTGTCCTAAGAAAGAAACAAACATTCTAAGAAAAAAATTAAAATCTGATACCTCTTCCTAATGTTAATAGTAACCCCAACTTAATTCTTACTTTTTTCCTTCTTTTTAAGACATGGTCTTGCTCTATCACCCAGGCTGAAACATAGTGGCCCAATTATGGCTCACTGCAGTCTCGACATCCCAGCTCAAGCAATCCTCTTGCCTCAGCCTTCTGAGTAGCTAGGACTACAGGTACACACCACTACACCTGGCAAATTTTGAAAATTTTTTGTAGAGATGGAGTCTCACTATGTTGCCCGGACTGGTCTTGAACTCCTAAGCTCAAGCGATCTTCCCACCTCAGCCTCCCAAAGTGCTGAGATTATAGGTGTGAGCCACTGCCCTGGCCGCTTTTTTCTTTATTTTGGGATTTTGGCTACAGAGCAACATAAGGTCTCTTAAGTCCAGTTTTACGTTCTTAAGACTAAGGTTCGTTTTAAAAAACTAGAAGAAAATGGTTGTTTAACTCTCTTAAACAACCATAATACTGTTTTATACAGCTAGCAAGAAATTCCAAACAAAGCAATAATATCTGACATCAATATATTTAATTAATAATAGGGCAGCTTTCACCAACCATTAAGAATTTTGCTCAAAGAAGTTTTTCTTACAGTATACATTAACAGCAAGCCAAGAAGTTACAAAAACTAAACAAAAGGAATGAAAATTTAAAATTCTCTGATTAGAAATCTAACTTGTTTTAACACAATTTACTATTTTGTGAGATTACAGTGGTTTTTACGATCAAAATGCAAATTCAAAATTAACTTGCTTTACCTGATCTTTTTTCATAGCATTTAGTTTAAGTTCTGCCACTGCGTCAGCTAATTGCTTTTTCACTTTCTCGTTTTCCAAGCGTGCAGTATGCAGGTCTGCCATTG
This sequence comes from Plecturocebus donacophilus, assembly GCA_004027715.1. Classification (NCBI taxonomy): domain Eukaryota; kingdom Metazoa; phylum Chordata; class Mammalia; order Primates; family Pitheciidae; genus Plecturocebus; species Plecturocebus donacophilus. The sequence goes on along the minus strand of PVKP010010746.1, from coordinate 8,408 downwards.
TTCTGTCTCGGACATTGACAGCATCACTAAGTTCCTTAGCAAGAAAGACAACTTCTTGCCGAGTTGCCTGAACCTGTTCTTCTGCTTTACGAAGTTGCTCCTTTAAAAAAAAAGTATCTTCCTGAAGAAAGCAGATAAATATATTTGTAATTCAACCATTCAAGTAAAAAACAGAAGCACAATTTTTACACATATTTCAACAAAGTTTTAGATATTGGTTTTTCTATTCATGACTTACAGAGTGTAGGCCTACAAAAAACTTAAGAAGTAACTTTGTTTTGGGTTCCCTCTATAAAACACTGTGTACTCAGTTTCACTGCTACTGCTTTATACACAAGGAAGCTAAAGTACAGGGAGTCAGGCAACACATCCAGTGCTTAAGGACCTGCCCAAACTGAGGCTCAAACAGGAGATCCCATCCCCGAGAATCTCTCCAGCTAGAAACACTGACCCTCATTTTGTATGACTACCAGTAAAAATAATTCAAAAATCTTCTTTGCACACCAAAAATTTTGGTTAAAAGATGTTTCCTACTTTCTGCCCTAAAAGACATCCCATATAATATAAATCTATTTTATATTATTATAAAAGCCCAGAACAGATTTAGACCTCAGTTCTAAAAATACTGACATACAAATAGTAAAGATGAGGCACTGGGAAAATGAAAAGTAATTCATACTGCTTGACAAACCTAAAAGTATCTTTAAAAAGCTAAAATTTCCATGATGAAATTATTTCCTTTAATATTAATGTTTAAACATTATAACATTTAAACATTATAAACACAATAAATGTAGTTTATTCAACTTCCTGTTTTTAATCTTTGTACTAAAAATAATGTAAAATCAGGAAAAAAATGCAACTCAATATTGGTTTCTAAACTGTTAGCCCCTTAGAAGGAAATGTAAATGATGATTTTAAGTAATGTTGGCATTGACAAAATCTTCGGAGGCATAACACTAATAGATCTACCTATACAAATACTGTCAACTTCTACATGTCAAAGGAGAAGAAAGAGACCTAGAAGAAAATTACACATAATATATTCAAGAAAGGTATCATAATACCTGATACAAATAACTTTGCTAATCAATAAGAAGAAACAAAACAAAAAACGGTAAAAGTCATGAACATACAAATTTTTTTAAAAAAATAAATGTGATTATGCAGTAAAAAAATTCAACTCACCAACAATCAAATAAATAAGTTAAAACAAATGCCATTCATCTTTCAAACTAACAAAGATTAAAAAACAGTGAAACTCCAATATTTAGATGGGTTTAAGGGAACCAGCACATTCATAAACAGCTGGGCTTATATAAACTGTAACTGGCATCTTTTCTCATCAGATGTTTATAACATTCATCAACACCTTAAAAATTCTCACAGCTTTTGATCTAGCAATTTTATTTCCATAAGTTTCTAAGAAAATTATCAAATGGTACAGACATAGGTTTACCTTTACAAGGATTTAATAAAAGACTAAAATAATGACAAATTATTAAAAACCTAAAATGTCTATCAATATGAGAATTTATGATAAACTATGATATGCCACCTCCATATAATGAAAGTCTATGCAGCCATTACAACAATATATATCTCATATACTCTTGGTGGGAATAAAAAAAATCAATAGAACCTTTTTTGAAAGGTAATTTGAAAGTAACTATCAAAATTTAAATACTCGTTGATCCAGTAATTCCACTTGAAAGAATTTATCTACAGATTATAAATGTGCCTATATATTGCTATAAGGATGCTTACTGCAGGATGCTTATACAAACTAATGACTGTAAACAATCAAAAAACAATTATATACTACATAGTTGTTAAATGAAGAAGAGAAGGAATACTAGGCAGCTGTTATGGTGAATGAAAAAAATTGACATGTGTATCATCGTGCAAGATATCCATTTATAAATTTTTTTAAAAAGGAAAAAAGTTTCAGAATACCCTATGTATTCTAATTTGTTAAAATATAAATATGTATGTATATTCATAAATTTGATAATCACTTATCTGATAAGGGATGAGGGTTACATTTTACTTTGTATGTCATGTACTGTTTAAACTTTTTATAACCATAACCTCACACTACTTTTACAATCTTTTAAAAATCTTTAGCAACTAGTAGTCATTTTACTCAGGCACTTCCATAACTATGTTTTTCCTCCCAGAAGTATTGCTTAAATAGGAAAAAGATGGTTAGAGAAATTTTTAGCATCTTATTAAATAACAAATAATCAAATACACTTCTCATGTTTGCATTTGCAATCTGTTACATTAAAAAGTAACAAGGATTAATCATTAATTCTAAATGTTATGCACTTCTGACATTTTAGGCGTTACATTAACTATGTCTGAGTATATTTAATAGCAAATTACTGAAAACAACACCATAATAATGACTTAATCAAGGTAAATCTATATAATGGAATACTATGTGGTCATTTTTTTCAAATTAGGAAGATCTCTATGAACTGCCATGGAATAACTGCCAACGTATTTTGTTCAGTGAGAAAAAGCAAGGTACAAAACAGTATTTACAGTAGTGCCACCTTTTTTAAGAAAGAAGAGGATAAATATGTGTGTATATTTACACATGCGTATATAAGCTTATTTTTACAAAAAGAAACATAAGAAGAATAAACTAGAAACTAATGAAAATATTTACCTATCAGTATAAATAAGAAAAGGGTTAAAAAAATAGGGAAGAGAGTGAGACCTCAAAGTAAAATTTTTATATCATTTTGACTTCTGAACAAAGCAACTGTTTTACATATTCAAATAATAAAATTAAATCAAAAAGTTAGAATAAAAGCAAATATTAAAATTAAATACAAACAAAATTATATTACAAAATTTAACCTATGTATGCAAAAAAATAGTTCAAGTAACTTTTGCACATAGTGTTCTATACATCCTTATTGAAATATATTCTAAGAAAAAAGAGCTGTAAAAATACCTTAGCTTTATTTAGCAGATTTATTGTTGGAAGCTGCATTGATGTAATAATTGTCAGACTATTGGTGTGTATGGCTAGGTGGAAACCCATGAGTAATAATGATGTTTTGGAAACAAGAGTTCTCACACTGGGAGAAAAGAGATATAAATATGGAATGCAACAAAGGAAGGAAGAATCCTAAGGTACTAAATCTGAACTGGAGCAATCAATACAAATTAAAGATGCAAAATACCCACTGGAAGTGCAAAGCAGCAGCCCCACAGTAGCAACAGGATCCATTTCTTGGTTTCAAAATACCATTACCTACTAAAATTTTGAACCAGAGCTCCTTGGAGAAATGGGAATATCAGGTCTGGGGGAACAACCTGAAGTTAGAACACACAGTTGTGCCATGAAGCAAGAAGTATTCAAAGCATTATGAGAACATATCAGGACAAAAAAAATCCAATTAAACCTTGAATTTAACCAAGGTTCCCCTGGTTAAATTCAGAACAATCTGGATATGAAAAAGAATGATGGTTATATATAATAATATGCAACAAAAAATCCTTAAATCCAGTTATATTTAAAAAGAGGAAGGGATCACAGGGACTTCCTCATTATAAAAGATTACCTACAGATAACTGTAGAAGGAATCGAATTTTTTAAATCACCATTTTTCTATCATTAGTTATTACCAATGTAATAGCTGATGCAGGTGAGGAGCATCATAAAACCACTGGGGAAAGGCTGTTGAATAGGGTGTTCATACAGATTGCTTAATAATCACAAAGAGAGAAATAAAAGGCATCTATATAGACACAGGTAGGAATAACTTTAAACAAATTATTAAACCTAAAGTTATCAAGAACAGAACAAACTGACATTATATAACTTTTGATATGACTCCAACAGGATGGACAAAACAGCATCTATGTCTTTTTTTGCAAAAATGTCTCACTTGAATCTAGTCATGAGAAACAACAGACAAATCCAGATTATAGAACATTTTCTCAGACTAGCCTGTTTTCTCTAAAAATATCAATGTCATAAAAAGTGCAGAGACACTATTCTAGATTAAAACAGACTCATAACACATCAAAATAATATGTAGTATTTGGCTAACTCTGAATCAAAATAATTTAAAGGTTATATAAGAATATATTTGGGACAATTTGAATGTGAATTAACTATACATGAGAATCAATATTCTATCAATGTCAAATTCTTAGGCGTGATAATGGTATTATGGCTATGAAGAAGAATGTATTTGTTCATATGAGAGACATGCTGAAGTATTTAGAGTAAATTATCATAATACCTGCAATTCACATGGCTCAGGAAAAAAAAGCCATATAAATGGGAGAGATAAAACAAAGAATGGCAAAATATTTTAGGGTACATTAATATTCACTGTTCTGTTCTTTCATCTATTTTGTAAGTTTGAACTGTTTCAAAACAAAAGGTTGAGGGAATTTTAAAAAATCATATTGCATACACTTCATAGAGATGTTTTACAATCTTCAAATACATACAGCAAAAATACTTACTTTATTACTTGAGGTTGTAAGCAGGAAAGTCCTTTGCAGATTTTCCTTTTCAGCCAAACATAACTGCAGTCTGCCAATCTCTTCTTTGAAATGAGTAATCATGCCTTCTTTGTTCCCATCTAAATTTTTTAAAGTCTGGACCTCTGACATAAGCTTGGTATTTTCTATTTCTGTATTCTTCAAATGTACCTGTAATGGTGTTTGAAAACATCAAAAATATTCTAACTCCATAACCTAAGTGAGTCAAAGTTTAAAATAGCATTATATTTCTAACCCAAAGATAATGAAAGGAAGGAAAGTCATACTAGACCAGGATTTAACAGATCCAGGTTCTGCCAACTGACTAGTTAAGCATGTAGGAGCAGAACACAGCTTTTCTAAACTTTTTTCTTTTCCACAGAGATTATTCTAAGGCCTAACAACATTATCTGATCTCTAAAGTCTTTTCCTTTGATTTAATGGTTTCAAGTTCTATTTTAAAATTCAAATAGATTTGGTTGCTCTTTTGGGGTAACAAATTATGTTATTTGGCATAGTCAAATCTGTCATGACAAGACTCTGGAAAACTAGAAGGGGTGCATTCAAAAACAACGTCTCAAACAATTCAATTTTCTGCAGGTGAAAAGTACTATATCGTTTAGTTTCAATGTGCCCAAAAATGTACTTGTTGATTAACCCAACTACACTGATTTTCCCATGACTTTCGCTATTGCTGATTTGCTAACAGATATACAAATGAAATTCAATAACTAGAATTAGAAATACAGACCCCTAGTGTCCACTGTCAAGTATATCTTGCTTTGGTTAAGAGTATTGAGGAGAAATGAATTGACTCACTTCTTGCACTTTACTCTTTAAATGTACAGAATGTTGAAGGGCTAATTTCTGTTCACAAGGATAGAATATTAGCTCCTGATTCTCTGAAGGCATCAGCATCCAACACCCTTGCAACATCACTTTAAAACACTACCTAATTTTCATAATCATCAGCTCATGAAACTTAACAAGAAACTGACTTAACTCAGGATGTTCTTGAAATTCCTTATCTAGAATTGCCTTCAGGAAATGCTTATGAGCCACTTAAGACAGTAAGTCTCAATTTGCACCTGCAACATTACTGATAATTAAGCTAACTATCCTATATTTCAGGATTGCTTAAAAAAAAAATAAAAACTTCAAACGGTCAAGAGTTGTTAGCATTGAGGTTATTTTTGCAAAATGACAGTCTGAAGATAGTCTAAAAGTTAAACTCTAAAATGGGATCATTACTAAATTAACATTCTCCCCAAGGTATATATGAATGTTCTTAAAAATGAAAAACAGTTGTATGAATTCTGATAAGTATCTTAATATCATTAAACCTCTTCAACTTATTACACAGTACCTGTTAAGTATCTAAAACAGCAGCAAATTAACTCCCTGAAAACTAACTTTTAGGGGTGATATACAACATGACTGTGACTTCCTCCTTGCTGTCTCCTGGATCACTTACTCTGAGAGAAGCTCTGGCTGCCATGCTATGAGGACATTCAAGGAGCCTATGAAAAGTCCACTTCAAGAGAAGCTGAAGGGCCTCCTGCCAAAAACCATGTGAGTAAGCCATCTTGAAAACAGATCCTCCAGCCCCAATCAAGCCTTTAGCTGACTATAGCCCTTGCCAAGAGGACTGCAACTACAAGAGACCAGAACCAGAACCACTCAGCTAAGCTGCTCCTAAATTGCTGACCTGCGGCCCCTAAGTTTTGGGATCATTTCTTATGAAGCAACAGGCAATAAATATGGAAAGAATAAATTACCTTATAAAGTTCCTTCTCATCCTTTTCCGTCTTCAACTGACATTCAAGTTGTTCTCTTTCGTGCTGTGCCTTCCTGAGTTTGTCCTTTAAACTGAGATAGGATAAAGTAACATTATAATGTTTTCAAGTTTTTAAATTTTTATTAAAGTTATTTTTTAAAAGCATAGAAATACCTGTCTAATTCAGTTTCTTTTTCAATTGCTTTATGTGTTACTGACACAATATCTTCCTCAAGCTGGAGGGCTTTGGATGTAGCATCACTGTACCTCTTCTTAAACTCTTCATTTTCCATTTTTAAACTTTGTGTTACTTCAGTAAGATCCTGAGAAGTGATGACAAGGTATTTTGAGAAATACAGAAACATAATGAGGAAAGCAAATTTGCATAACTTTAAGAAAACTATGTATCCTTAGAATTTAAATCCCACATTTGTTCCTTCCAAAATTGAGAAGCTAAGACTATAAAACCTAAAATTCTAACATATATTTAAATTTTCATATACAAAATTAATGGATAATTTGTTTTTTGTTTGGGGTCTCACTTTGTCACCCATGCTGGAATGCAGTGGCACGATCTCAGCTCACTGCATCCTCAATTTCCAAAGCTCAGGTGATCATCCCACTTCAGCCTCCCAGGTAGTTGGGACTACAGGCACCCGCCACCACACCTGGCTAATTTTCTAATTTTTTTTTTAAGAAACAGGGTTTTGCCATGTTGCCCAGTGTGACACTTCTGGCTCAAACAATCCTCCTGCATTGGGCCTTCCAAAGTGCTGGGACTACAGGCATGAGCAATGATTAGTTTTTTTGTATACATTTTCCTCCCACCTTCAGACTTTTCATGTACCCTGTTTGTTGATTTTACTAACTTCTCCACCAGGGGGCAGGCAACAAAAATGAAAAAAAAAATTAAAAATTAGTCACTTTTCTTTTTCACATCTTGCTTTTCAATATTACCCCAATGATAAATCAGGTCTTATATGACATCATCAAGGTTAACACCCACTTTTTCTAGCACAGGTCACTAAGTGCCATCAAAGCACTAAAAATATGCCGAAAGCCATGTTCCTAATGTTTTTGCCAGTGTGACTCAGCGGCCTAAAGAAATATTCAAAGATACTAAGACAAATATAAAAGAGGTAGTAAGTGCAACAAATTGAATGTATTTCTACTTGGAATATTCTACTTTAAACAGACAATTATTTAAGACTCAAATATAACAATGTATATAGGGAGGTGCTTTGTTATAGAAAATGTCCATACAACAAAATAATTGGTAAAGAAAAAATTATTTTTATTAAAGAATAATTTTAAGATTTCTCCCCAAAACAGTAATATTTACCTACCCAGCAACGAAAACTAAAAAATTACATTCAGCCAAGTTAAGAGTATGAAACATTCTACAGTATTTATAATTCACATAAAAAATCTCAGCCAAATATTTTATTGGTAGAATATCATTTTAAATATCTTGCTAGAATATGAACACTGCTACATTATTTTATAAAATAGTAGATACACCCTACTGATTTTATTTTTGTTCAAAGCAAATGTTTGTCTAACTGAATTTGTAACACTAACCAAAAACTGTTGTACAAAATGCTTTTTTGGTTCCAATTCCATAATACTAGAGAAAACAAATAATACTTATTTCCTCTGCAATAACTGTTGTCAATACATAATGACTGTTGTGAAATTGGGCACATTTTCAGGATTTGTCTTGCTGATTTATAAAGACAGCCAGAGAGGTTTCTAAATAATGTTTTGGGTTTTTTTTATTTTTAGTTTTACCAAACGCTCTCTTGGAACTGCAAATACACTACAGATTTAATCCAAGTATTTCTCCCTAGGACAAAACTAGTTTCCAATACTTTAGTAATGAAGCTCTGTAACTGGTATACAGCATTCTATAAAATGTATAGGAAAACAGAAAAAAATAACTAGCGAGAGAGATCCAAGATGGCCGATTAGCAACAGCTCAGGAATGTAGCTCCCAGTGAAAGCGCAGAGAAGGAGTGGACGCCGCACTTTCCGACGAATTTTTGTTGCCCACAGACTGGGAGATTCCCGGCAGAGGAGTCACATGGGTCACCGTCGCGACTCTTTTGGCCGGCGC
>PVKP010010745.1:0-63808 GCA_004027715.1 Plecturocebus donacophilus | reverse complement strand
GGATAACTCGCTAGCAATTAGCAGAAGACTGAAACTGGACCTCTTTTTTATAACATATACATAAATCAACTCAAGATGAATTAAGGACTTAAATGTAAAACCCCAAACTATAAAAACTCTGAAAAACAAACCAAGCAATACCATTTAGGACATAGGTGTGGACAAAGATTTCATGATGAATAAGTCAAAAGCAACTGCAACAAAACCAAAAATTGACAAATAGGATCTAGTAAAACTCAAGAGAATTTTTTTTTAGGCATTATATCAGGTCATGTCACTTTTCTGCTCCGGTCTCTCTTATGGCTTTCAGTCCCACCTAGAATGAAAGCCAAACTCTTCATGCTGTCCTACAATGCCTCTACAGTGGAATAACTGCTATCCCTCTGACTTTATCTCCTAATTATCTCCAACTTCTCTCATTTCTTTATCACACACTTGGTTAAACTTCCTGATCCTAGAAATCACTGGAACTCTCCTTTTTCAGAGCCTTTTGTAGTTGCTAATCCTATAATGCACTATTCCGTACATATTTATGGATTGTGTTCTCATCTTCTTCAGGTATCTATGATTCCTTTCATTCAAAAGTGACTCACAACCCTACCCAATGTACTCTATCCCTTTTACCAAAATATGTTTTTATCTATTGCACTCAACACATTAATATATCAAATAATTACTTGTTTTTAATGTGTGTTTTAGCTTATTGGATTTAGAGATGATGTACTTACAATATACTATGGGATCCAACAAAAAAAGATATCCAACTAATAAAATAAAATTAGCCAAATACAGTGGTGTCATGGTAAATGTTAACAATTGGCTTTCTTGTGAGAAGGAGGCAAAAATAAATGGAAAAGTTTAATACAGTAATGAGAAAGTGATGAGTTTTGAGTGTTTATTACCTTTGTTTCTAATATGATTTCTTTAATTTTATTTATGTTAATATAATTTGATGTGGTTTGACTGGGTCCCCACCCCAATCTCATCTTGAATTGTAATAATCCCCGTGTTTCAAGGCCAGGGCCAAGTGGAGATAATTGAATCTTGGGGGCAGTTTCCCTCATACTGTTCTCATGGTAGTGAGTAAGTGTCAGGAGATCCAGTGGTTTTATAAAGGAAGTTCCCCTTCAGAGTTCTCTTGCCTCGCTGCCATTAAGACATGCCTTTGCTCCTCTGCCTTTCACCATGATTATGAGCCCTCCCCAGCCATGTGAAGCTGTGAGTCCATTAAACCACTTTCCTTTATGAATTACCCAGGCTCAGGTATGTCTTTATTAGCAGTGTGAGAACAGACTAATACATAATTTTACATGTTATATAATTTTAGTACTAGATGTGTTTAATTATTTGCCAAATTGCTGAAAATTTAGCTATAGGCTTTTATAAGCTGGTATGAGCCAGTCCTTGCCACTAAGTCCTGACCACCATATGTAAGATCTGTAGTCTTGGATAAACCATTTAGCTTATTTCTACCTCAATCTTTCAGATGTAAAACAGGCCTAATTATAGTTACCCCCTCAATGGATGATTATGAAGATAAATTTCATAACACAAAGCAGTTACTTGATAGACAAGTAAGCAGTTTGTAAATGTTAGTTATTATAATTATGACTATAAATTATTTAAATAATATAGAAAATATAGTAAACATTCAATCAGTCACATAAGGCAGAGTAAACATGAGAAACAGTGTGAAGAGTAGTGAAACCTATCTCATTTAGTTCTTGTGAGCATTAAATGAATTAATACACACTGAGTTCTTATAACAGTATCAGGCACATAGAAAGCAGTACCTTTCTATTGGATATTCTTCTTCTCAATAAAAATTTAAAAAACTGACTGAGAAATTGCAATAAATATTTGAATAAATGAAAAGACATTTTGTCTTTCTGTGGGAGGACTACATGTTGTAGTGATTCAGCTTTACAAATTTATAAATGTAATGCAGTTAACTAAAAATAGCAATTGTACTGTTTTAAGGGACAGACTAGAAGAATAACTTATTATGAAAAGTCTTTTAAAATAAAGAGCAATGATAAGGAAAGACTTGCTTTGGTACTTGTTAAAGTATATTTTTTTCTTAAACTATAAATAGTTACTGGAGATGGTATTTTTGGGGCCAAAAAATTAATTTTGGAGTTTGAATATAACACTTAATAGCTGTTTAATTTTTGTCAAGATGATTAAATGTTCATAATCTTCATCTGTAAATAGGTTACTATATCAGCAAAAACAAAAATTTATGTAATAGAGTTGTTACAAGAACACTGTGATAATAGCAGTTATGAGAACTCTTTATATATGGCAAGGCAGTAATAGACACCATGTGATTATTAACATTAATAATAAAATAATAAGTATAATGTTTAGTTTAGTTTTTACTAATTATAAACCTGTTTTATTTCTTGCTCATGAAAATGACTTCTCTATGCACTGGGAATATGCTCACTCTGCCTAGATATTTTTCTGTGCTCAAAAACCTAGATATTTTTGTTAGTCTTTCTGCTATGCCCAGATTGCCCTTTTCTGTCATCTCTGCTAATCTAAATAGCCCTCAGCCATCAAGAGCCACAAGAATACCAATTGTTCCATCAACTACTGCTTAAATCCCTAGTCACCTCTACTTGATCTTCCTTACCAGTTGGAGCAGTGGCTCACTTCTGTTTGTCATGGATGGCCTCCCATTTTCCTTTTTTGTTATCCCATTCCACCGCTGAATCCCTTGCCTCTTCAGAGTAGTCTGGAAATCAGCAGTATGGACATCACCAAGGAGTTTTTTAGAAATGCAGAATTCCAGGCCATGCCCTAGATGAAAATCTCCAGGTAGTTCCTTTCCATATTATAATTTGAGAACTACTGTTCTAATTAGTCATGAACCTCATGAATGTTGGGACATGATGAAGGGAGAGTACTCCATCTTATCTTGATACCCTCTACAATGCCTAGAATCTTTCAATGCTAGGCACATAGTGGGTATTCAATTGGTGGGTGTTGAATTGAATTTTAATTTTAGTATTTTGAAGTCAGGAAAATACAGTTTAGGAAAACTCAAATGTTAGGAAAGAATGTTCTAAAGTCAGAGCAAGAGTAAAGCTATTTATTATTGATGCTACTCATATCAACTAATCGATATTTTTTGATCAACTACTACTGTACCTTTTCATGCATAAAATATTTGTTTAGATCCTTCATCTTGTAGAAAAAAAAAAAAAGAAAAGATCTTGAGTCCAACCTTTACCTTCAAAGAATTCATTTAGATAACTAAATCAAAATGTGGTTGCTTTGTCATCCTTGTCAATATTTAATATATGATATTAGAAGTCATGACAACTGTAAGGCATTGTGCATCCAAAAATGACTGGTAAATATCAAGATGTGATTTTATTAAATTATTTAAATGGATCGATTCATCATTTGTCTTGATTTTCTAGCAAATGGTGAATAAAATATAGCAACAAATTTTATAATTAAAGTAAGGTGATCATATACTGTAAAGAATTTTATTTCTCAGTATATAATTTTTAGATAGTGATATTTTACCTTTACATACTTAATTTGTAGGAATTTCTGTCAAGAATTTTATCAAAAATTTAAAAGTGTTATGAGTATCATTAATTAACATTTACCTGTCTGCATATACTGTTGTTGTGGATTAAATTAAGCATATCTTAAATTGTAGATGGTCTCTTTCCATTACTTAGAAAGTTGCAAGTCTGGTTCTCTCTGCTATCAACTGATATATGCTTAGGGAACAGAGACTAATTTAACATTAATCTAAGCAAAATGTAATTAGGAAGGCTAATCTGCTGAATAACATCCCCAGCAAATTCTATTTTTATGTCATGCCATTTTAATGGAAATGATATTTTTATGAAATGAGAGTGACAAAGAATTGGATGATGCCTGTGAGCCTTTTATTTACTCTTGTGTGTTCTGTAATTTGTTAATAAAACGGTAGAGTAGGAGCACTTCACTCCTACCATTTTGGATATGGAACAGATTTGCAAAGTAGAATTCTTAATGTAAATGTTCACTTTTACTACAAGTAATTTAAAAATTACAAACCTATGCCCTAATCGAAACTCTAAATGGGTAGTGTGTGTGTATGTGTGTGAACATATGGCATGACAACTGTAGGTAGAAGGGCTTTGGAGATCATTTCATACTTCTCATCACTGCTCCTTTTCATCAAGGTGGATAATTAAAATTGACTTTGCTTGTGCGACTTTCCTTTCCATGAATTTTTCTGCTTTCTCAGTGCATATAAAAGTTACTTTATGCTATATACTCATCTACTGAGTGTGCAATGACATATGTCAAAATAAATAATGTATATATTTTAATTTAAAAATATTGTATTGTTAGGCCAGTTGTAGTGGCTGATGCCTGTAATCCCAGCACTTTGGGAGGCCGAGGCGGGTAGATTACCAGAGGTCAGGAGTTTGAGACCAGCCTGGCCAACATGGTGAAAATTTCTACTGAAAATACAAAATTTAGCCAGGCATGATGATACTCAGGAGGCTGAGGCAGGAGAATCACTTGGACCCAAGAAGCAGAGGTTGCAGTGAGTCAAGATTGCACCACTGCACTGCAGCCTGGGTGACAGAGTGAGACTCTGTCTCCAAAAAACAGATGACAACAACAAAAAAACTTTATTGCTATAAAATGCTGGCAATCATCTGAGCCTTCAGCAAGTTGTGATCTTTGCTGGTGGAGGGTCTCGCTTCAAGGTTGATGGCTGCTGACTAAGCAGGGTCGTAGCAGCTGAAGGTTGAGGTAGTGGTGGCAATTTCTTAAATAAGAGAACAGTGAAGTTTGTCACATCAATTTACTCTTCTTTTTACAAAAGATTTCTCTGTAACATGCGATGCTGTTGGATAATCTTTTACCTGTAGTAAAATTTCTTTCAAAACTGGAGTCAGTCCCCTGACACCTTCCTGCTGCTTTAAAAAGTAAATTTATGTAATATTCTAAATCTTTTGTTGTCATTTCAGCACTGTTCATGACATCTTCAGAAGCAGTAGGTTCGTCTCATGAAATCACTTTTCTTTGCTCATTTATAAGATGCAGGTCCTCATCAGTTCAAGTTTGATTATAAGATTGCAGCAATTCAGTCACATCTACAGTCCCTACTTCTAAATTTGATTTCTCTTGGTATTTTCACCACATCTGCAGTTACCCTTTCCTCTGAAGTCTTGAAATGCGCCAAGTCATCCTGGAGAAGTGAAATTCACTTTTTCAAAACTCCTGTTAATATTGATATGTTGACCTCCTTTCATGAATGTTCTTAATGGCATCTTGAATACTGAATCTTGTTCAGAAAGTTTTCAATTATCCTCACCTAGATCCATCAGAAGAATTACTATATATGGCAGCTACACTCTGACAAAACGTATTTCTTAAATAATAAGACTTAAAAGTCTATATTACCCCTTAATCTATGGATTGCAGAATGGATTTTGAAATCAAGTAATTAAACCCCTCTGACTTTGCTCTTCTTGCTTATGATTGTTTTAACTATTTAGGGTTCCATATAAATTTTGGGATTAAGCATGGAGGAGGGAAGAGAAATAACAATTACAAGTTGTGGTTCAAGTGTGTTAGTCTGTTCTTACTGAGATTTAGTAGATTTTTTAAAAAATAAATATTTCCTTTTTACTATGCAAACTTAAAACAATTTCCATGAACTTTGGCTATTTTTTCTTTGTAATTTTTCAGTTGTTCTGGTTGTACCATTGGGATGAGAGTGTGGAGAGCTCCTCATGCTGCTATTCTGGAAGTTGTATTTTATCAAAGTCTTCTGACTTAGGGCCGCTATGGAAATATTTCTGAGACAATAAGTGTTCTTCAACAAAGAATGTTTGGAAACCTCTATACTAGGACAAATTACTAAGCCTATTTACATTTCAGAATTTGTATCTTTAAAATAGATGAAGTACATCTTGATACCTAAGAAACAAATAACAAATTTGGCTATGTGTTGTTTATATTCCATATGCTTGTTAGAAGGAAGTATATAGTATATGCAAAAATGCTGTGTAAAATACTACAATCATTATTACTTTTAAATAAGTTTTTATATTTTAATTCATTTTGTTCCTTAATTGAATTTGACAATACAATATTGGTATAGATGTTTCTATCTGTAGGGACCCATGTGACCTCATACCTTTCTTGAAATTCAATGTACAGAATTTAAATACAAACCAATAAAATAATAAATGACAATAAACTCTTTTGTATCACTTTAAGTCTGTGATAAAAGTAGAAGTCCAAGTTCATGATATTTCTTGCGGATTAAGACTCAGTAAGCACTACCCTTCCTGTACTGCCCTTAGGACCATCAGAAATTAATATCTAGTCACTATTCACCAGGAGGTTCTTGGCTTTAATTATTATTACTTAACTTGGGTTCATTTAGAAGTGAATGCCAAAGTCCATGCAGCTTGAGTGCATGAAAACCTGCTGTTTTTATGACATGGAGAGTTTGCTGCATTTCATTTTCTTAATTTATGTCAAACTTTCAAATGTTTTACTTGGTAGAAGTGGACTATAGAGTGTAGCATCTTTTCTAAAACACAATTTATCTGGAAGCAACATGAAGGACTCCTTTTTTTTTTTAAACTTTAAGTTCTGTGGTACATGTAAAGAATGTGCAAGTTTGTTACATAGGTATACACGTGCCATGGTGGTTTGCTACATCCATCACCCCGTCATCTACGTTAGGTATTTTTCCTACTATTAGCCCACCCCAATCCTCTCACCCTCTGCTATCCCTCCCCTAGACCCCTATCTGCCGACAAGCCCCAGTGTGTGATGTTCCCCTCCCTGTGTCTATGTGCTCTCATTGTTCACCCACTTATGAGTGATAACATGCAGTATTTGACTACCTGTTCTTGTGTGAGTTTGCTGAGAATGATGGTTTCCAGCTTCATCCATGTCCCTGCAAAGGACATGAACTTATCCTTTCTTATGGCTGCATAGTATTCCATGGTATATATGTGCCACATTTTCTTTATCCAGTCTATCACTGAGGGTCATTTGGGCTGGTTCCAAGTCTTTGCAGTTGTAAACAGTGCTGCAATAAACATACGTGTGCGTGTGTCTTTATAAGTGAATGTTTTATGATCCTTTGGGTATATACTCAGTAATGGTATTGCTGGGTCAAATGATATTTCTAGTTCTAGATCCTTGAGGAATCGCCACACTGTTTTTCACAATGGTTGAACTAATTTACACTCCCACCAACAATGTAAAAGCATTCCTATTTCTCCACATCCTCTCCAGTATCTGTTGTCTCCTGATTTTTTAATGATCACCATTCTAACTGGCATGAGTTGGTATCTCAATGTGGTTTTGATTTGCATTTCTCTAATGACCAGTGGTGATGAGCTTTTTTTCATGTTTGTTGGATGCAAAAATGTCTTCTTTTGAAAAGTATCTGTTCATATCCTTTGCCCACTTTTTGATATGTTTTTTTTTTCCTTGTAAATTTGTTTACATTCTTGGTAAATTCTGGTTATTAGCACTTTGTCAGATGGGTAGATTGCAAAAAAATTTTCCCATTCTGTTGGTTGCCAGTTTACTCTAATGATAGTTTCTTTTGCTGTGCAGAAGCGCTTAAGTTTAATAGGGCTCATTTGTCTATTTTGGCTTTGTTGCCTTTGCTTTTGGTGTTTTAATCATGAAGTCCTTGCTCATTCCTATGTCCTTAATGGTATTTGCCTAGGTTTTCTTCTAGGGTTTTTATGGTATTAGGTCGTATGTTTAAACCTTTAATCCATCTGGAGTTATTTTTTTTTTAACAAGGTGTAAGGAAGGGATCCAGTTTAAGCTTTCTGCATATGGCTAGCCAGTTTTCCTAAAACCCTTTATTAAATAGGGAATCCTTTCCCCATTGCTTGTTGTTGTCAAGTTTGTCAAAGATCATATGGTTGTAGATGTGTGGCATTACTTCTGAGGCCTCTGTTCTGTTCTACTGGTTTATATCTCTGTTTTGATACCAGTACCATGCTATTTTGATTACTGTAGTTTTGTATCATAGTTTGAAGTCAAGTAGCATTGATGCCTCCAGCTTTGTTCTTTTTGCTTAGGATTGTCTTGGCTATGCAGGCTCTCTTTTGGTTTCATATGAAGTTTAAGGTATTTTTTTTTACAATTCTGTGAGGAAAGTCAATGATAGCTTGATGGGGATAGTACTGAATCTATAAATTACTCTGGCAATATTGCCATTTTCACAATATTGATTCTTCCTAACCATGAGCATGGAATGCTTTTCCATCTGTTTGTGTCCTTTCTTATTTCCTTGAAGATCTCCTTGAAGAGGTTCTTCAGGTCCCTTGTTAGTTGTATTGCTAGGTATTTTATTCTCTTTGTAGCAATTGTGAAGGGGAGTTCACTCATGATTTTGCTCTCTGTTAGTATGTTATTGGTGTATAGGAATGTTTGTGATGTTTGTACATTGATTTTGTATCCTGAGTCTGCTGAAGTTGATTATCAGCTTATGGAGATTTTGGGCTGAGACGATGGAATCTTCTAAATATACTCTCATGTCGTCTGCAAATAGAGACAATTTGACTTCCCCTTTTCCTTATTGAATACTCTTTATTTCTTTTTCTTGCCTGATTGTCCTTGCCAGAACTTCCAATAATATATTGAATACGGGTGGTGAGAGAGGGCACCTTGTCTTGTGCCAGTTTTCAAAGGGAATTCTTCCAGTTTTTGGTCATTCAGTATACATTCATCTCACACCATGTTTCACTTATCCTAAAATTGACCATATAATTGGAAGTAAATCACTCCTCAGCAAATGGAAAAGAGCAGAAATCATAACAATCTCTCAGACCACAGTGCAATCAAATTAGAATTCAGGATTGAGAAACTCACTCAAAACCACACAACTATAATGGAAACTGAGCAACCTGCTTCTGAATGACTACTGGATAAATAATGAAATGAAGGCAGGAATAAACATGTTCTTGGAAACCAATGAGAATGAAAATACAATATACCGGAATCTCTGGGACACATTTAAAGCAGTGTCTAGAGGAAAATTTTTAACACTAAATGCCCACATGAGAAGTGAGGAAAGATCTAAAATCAACACCCTAATACCTCAATTAAAAGAACTAGAGGAGCAAGGTCAAACACGTTCAAAAGCTAGCAGCAGACAAGAAATAACTAAGATCAATGCAGAACTGAAGGAGTTAGAGACACAAAAAACCCTTCAAAAAATCAATAAATCCAGGAGCTGGTTTTTTGAAAAGACAACAAAATAGACTGACCACTAGCCAGACTAATAAAAAAAAGAGAGAAGAATCAAATAGGTGCAATAAAAAGTGATAAAGGGGATATCACCACCGATTCCACAGAAAAACAAACTACCAACAGAGATTACTACAAACACTTCTATACACATAAACCAGTAAATGAAGAAGAAATGGATAAATTCCTGGACACTTACAGCCCCCCAAGACTAAAGCGGGAATCCCTTCTTAAATATTGTTTGACAAATAAATTCTTCATCTTTTGGTCTTTATTTCACTACCAAGAAATTTTCCAACTCTAGTATTCCAGAAAGCTAATACAAATTTTATTTTGTTTCTTCCTGGCAAAAATATGCCTAAACAATTAAATTGTGCATATGTTAAAAAGGCTTTTGTAACATATCTTTGAATTACCTTTAATAGTTACTAGAATTTAGCTAGTGGAATTGAAAAAGCAAGAAAAGGAATAAAACTGATCATTAGTAATATGTTGGGGGGAGGAATAGGAGACAAGGATACAGGGAATAAACAATGGAAAAAAGGGAAGAAGGTTTAAAAGTTAATGTGGCATGGATAGCAATAATGACATTTGCATGGCACATATAGTTTGCGTGCTACTCTCCCTCTCCTAGTCACAGATCATTTAGCTGAAGAAAGAAGCACTGATATCCATTTAAACTAACTACAACAAAAAGGGAGTTCATTATAAGGGTCCTGAGGAATATTAAAGAATCTATTTGCCAGAATTAACATTGGAACTGCGAAGTGGCAGTTTCTTCTCTCTGTCTTTGGGGTCAGATATTCTTTTCTACTAGCGTCTTTCTTTCCACAGTTCTTGCATACACCTCTGCAAACTTTGCAAGACCATCAGACCCTTTCCCTTTGTAATTTCAGCCATGTGGCTTTATCTTGCACAAGTGCCAACTCTAACACTCATTTGCCATACACTTCCCTATCTCTTCCTCTCCTTACCTTATTGACGCAGAATTCCTGACCTAATTACAGATTCCAGGTAGAGAGAATAAAATTGGCTGAATTTATGTAAGCTGTTTGTATAACCTAGTTAGGTTAGTAACTATGGCTGAAAAAATGAAGCCTATGTTATGTTGGACTGTTCCTATGAGGGTTGTAGGTGGACCTGATTCTCTAAGAAGAGTAAAGAAATATAGGTATAATAATGGATTTGTATCTTTGCATATCTGTTATGTATTTCCTAGTAAACTCATAGAGGGAAGAATCATGGCTTAGTAATTTATTTTCCTAGTACTTGGAACAATTTCAAAATAAATATTGAATAAAGAGTCTTCACCCTGAGGGCAGTTTGAATTTGTACCTTAGGGGGCATTGTTACTGGCACAAATGAAGAAAAATTCTAGAGCCTTAATTTTTGGTGGATGTCATCAAGGTAACTTTTGCTTTGGGGAAATTATTAATATATTTTGGAAAGTAGGCTTCTTGGGGCAAACTTTGAAGATACTCTTTATACATGAGAATGGAGCAATAATAATACCACCACCTATCCATTTTTGTTAACTAGTATTTCCCAAAGTATATTTAGTGTGAGTTTATGCTAAATTTTACACATAACACAAATAAATAAAATATATTACAATAGAATGCATGTTTATAAAATGTGTAAAAGGATAAGTGCTGCCCATTAATATTCTTTCTTCCATGTAGCCTCCAATAAGCCCTCTCACCAATCTTGAGGCACCTCTATGGAATTCCAAGGGCTCTAAAGTTTTAAAACCAGCACTTTTAGATTAGAAGCAAGGAACTTATTGCCTAACTTGCTTAACGTTTGAATATATTTATAATTTTAAGTACATAAGAATGTGATACAAAGTATTATTAAGACAGAAAGGGATTTTATTGTCTGTTTTCCTCCCATTGCTGCCATGTCCTTAGGTACACGATTCAAAAGCAGAAATGTATTTATTCCATAAACATTAACAGAGCACTGTTGACTCCATTCTTTATTTGACATAAAGGTGTTAATAAGACAGACCTCTGTTAACATGTATTGAGAGTCTGTTAGAATTATATGTAAGGAGAACGTATTAATTTTGTTACACTTAATACAAAAAAAGCAACATACTTAGACCCACCAATAGCAAACAAAACAGCAGATATTTTTGTATACAGGGTAAGTACAGGAGTTCAGATTATTTCGCTGTCATCTTTCTCCTGAACCATAGACATAAGATCATTTCTGGTATAACCAGTAGCTCTTCTGTTTTCTGTTGTGCTTTTCAGTGTTTCTTTCTGCCCAATATGACACGAAACACTAATTTCCCAACAATGATGTCAAAATGTCTGAATATTTTAAAATTTTTGTCATTAGATGAGTGTAACAGTGTTGTACTGAAACTAAAGGAAATACATATTTATGCTTATGTTAAAGAGTATATTATTGGATTGTTTGGTAGGGAGCATACAATGTTGGAATATCAAAATATTTTTGTAAGCAAATAAGTTTGTCTAAGCGTAATTCATCTTCATAGAACTGTAGACATTAAAACTGAAAAGGAACTTAGAATTTATTGTAATCAGTGCAATTTTCTACCACATATCACTTCTTAATTTGCAATAAAATTCCAGAGTTTTCAGGGTGAAAATATGCCCAGTTTCATTGAATGAGTCGTAGCCTGCAAAAGTAACATCCCTCTAATGGGCATTTAGAAATATTTGAGCAGATTTTGGACTGTCAAAGGCCTAAGAGATAGTATTGACATTCAGTGATACTGGGCTGTGGATGCCAAATGTCCTGGAATATACAGAATGATCTTATGTAACAAAGATTTTTCCAGGCTAAAATGCTCCTGAGATCTCCAGTAAGAAACACTCATTTAACCCAGTCCTGATAATCACATTGACCTTTTACTCTACCTATTTTTAAATTAGTTTGGTTATGTGACTTAATTCTGGATAGTGAGATGTTATTCTTCAGGATGAGTATGGTGGGAGGCTTCAGGACAAAATAATATTTCTTATTATGTTAATATTATAAAATAGATATCTACGACTTGTTATTTACTGAACTATATACCTAATATTTGGAGCTATGGTGGCTTTCTTGCATTAAGGAAGACTAAAAGCCACAGGCCAAATTTGAAGAGTAGACATATGATAGCACCTGGGTGTCTATTCATGGACATAATTCACATTTCTTGTTGTATGAGTGCTAGAATTGTTACATGGGAAAAAATAAACACATTAGTTGTTTAAGTAATTATCATTTTATTTATTTATTTTGAGACAGAGTCTCGCTTTGTCGCCAGTCTGGAGTGCAATGGCAGTCGATTTAGTGTTATAATACCTATAGTTAGAAACATGCTTGACTATACTGCTACAATTATACTGCTATAATTTAGTAATTACCTTACCTTTTTCTCACCTCCTTTATTTTATCTTTGAAAGAATTAGGGGTAAGGCAGGCGTAGTTAGCTAAAAAAAAAAAAACAAAAAAAAAAAACAAAAACTAGTTATTTAATGGCAGAGTAGAAGTACAAATATATTTTTCTCTGTTACTGATCTAAGATAATTAAACCATGTTGTATGCACTTTTTGCTCCAATGTCTTGAAAAATAATTGTGTATTTTGTAATTGATTTCATTTGAAATATAAATGTGTCTGATGAAAAAATAATAAACATGCCAGTTCATTAAAAACAATATTCTGAATGTGTTTTAAAGTTTAACTCCTCAACATGGTTCATCCTTTGATTTTTGAGGGTTATAAAAATAGCCTTTCTTAGCAAGTCTTGCTTAATTCTGCTTCAACAAGTGCAAAATTCAAGGCAGCTGGTTTTAAGCAGAAAAAGAGCAAGGCAAGTATTCTAATCAAGTAGACACATACAAAAATAAATAATATAAAATAAAAAATATTTTAAAATATAAAAGCATTTCTCATTTGCTAGTTGTTTGGCAAATATATAATTGAACAAACTTGTAAAATATTTTGTATGGCTTTGACTTTGCAGTAAAAAAATACATACATAAAATAAAGAATATCGATGATAGCAATGCCATTATTTTACTTATTCTTAAAGAGTTTATATTTATGGAATAATCATTGCATCTTCTGGGAAGCTAATAGGATAAAAAGAAAAGTCAAAATATGATATTTTCTTTGAAAGGTGACAAGAAACAAGCACTTATATGGATTTTTCAACTTTGTATACAACATAAAAGGCATAATCACTTAAACGTTTCCTATGCCTGGAAAAAGCTGTTAAAAGTAAAATGTTATGCTTGCAGAAGTGTAATATCCCTTAGAATACCTAATGGAGATAAATTTAAAGCCTTCCAATAAGTCACATTAGTTCAGATTCCTGAAAGGTTAAAGGATGCTTCTTTTTTTCAATAAAATGCTTCTTTTTTCAATAAGATGCTTCTTTTTTCACAATAAAGTGACTTCCAATAAGTCACATTAGTTCAGATTCCTGAAAGGTTAAAGGATGCTTCTTCTTTTCAATAAAATACTTCTTTTTTTACAATAAACAGACTTAATGACAGCAAGATACAAGACTATGTTGAAGCTGACAAGGCAATGATATGTAATATGATTGATACAGAAAGAAAATCATATAATATTAGAAATGAGGCAGATATAAGGGATTTTCTAGTTCAGTGTTTATCATTTTTAAATCGTTTCAGTGACTCCTTTAAATACAAGGTATCATGGCCCCTAGGTTTCACTTATATTTTTCTTAATAAAAAAGCTCAAGTATGTAAAAACTTGAAACTAAATATACATTTCCTAAGCTTAAAGCTCTCATATACCCATAAAATAAATACTAATAAATATAAACTGATAAAATTAAATGTGTTGTGTAATAAATGATGTTATTTTCCAGGGAAGAAATCATTAATATTGAATTTAATACTAGAAAAATATAGTTTTGGGTAGGATTATTTAGTTAATCTGTTTTCATATATATATATATATTTTTTTTTATTTTTATTTTTTACCTCTAATAGTATTGTTTATAATCACAAGTTGGTGGTAAACTCTCAGATTTTATCTGATGCTGTTTTTAATTTTACCCTCATTCTTGAATGATAATTTTTACTGATTTTATGATTCTAGATAGACATTTCCTCTCAGGATTTTGAAGATAATATTCTACTGCTTTCTTGCTTTCATAATTGCCATTAAGAAGTCTGCAGAGTAATTATCAAACTACAATAGATCTGTCTTTTCTTTTTGATGGCTTGTAAATATTCTTTTCTTTTTTTGAGATTCTCTAGTTTCCTTATTTTGCCATAGACTCCTATTTATTTTATAATTTCATTTAGAATCTACTGTGCTTCATATATGTGTGTATATTTACATATGTGAGTGTGTGTGTGCACGCGCACATGCGTGTATAAATTTCTTCAGTTTTGGAAATTAAAAGCTGAATAGTTACTTAAAGGCTACCTTTTCTTAAATCTCTTTTCCTGTGACCTCATATAGATGAATAATAGACCTTTACATTTGACCCTGCAAATATTTGATACTCCTTAAGTTCTGCATCACATTACTTCCTTTGAAACATTATGAGTAATGTCTTTATCATCCATTTATTTTATTATTTATTCAGTTAAATCTAAGGTGGTGGGCCTGGCACAGTGGCTCACGCCTGTAATCCCAGCACTTTGGGAGGCTGAGGCAGAAGGATCACAAGGTCAGGAGTTCAAGACCAGCCTGGCCAACATGGTGAAATCCTGCTTCTACCAAAAATACAAAAATCAACTGAACATGGTGATACATGCCTGTAGTCCCAGTTACTTGGAGGCTGAGGCAGGAGAATCGCTTGAACCCAGGAGGCGGAGGTTGCAGTGAGCCAAGACCACACCATTGCACTCCAGCCTAAGAGCAAAACTCTATCTCAAAAAAATAAAAAATAAAAAATAAAAATCTAAGGTGGTGTTTAGCCATACATTTCTAATTTGACCAATTATATTGTATTACTCAGTTTAATTTTTAATTTGATTCAATTCTTCCTGGTAATTTTTGATAACAAAATATTGTTAACCCTTATTTATGACATTATATAAACATAGTTCTATGTATCTACCTATACATTTTACTATAGAATTCCATTGCTGGTATAAATCATTCTTTTGTTGTTTCTGCCAACTTATGAGGTCTTGCTTTTGTTGTATTTCTAAACATTATATGTGAGTTCATATGTGGTTAATCTTAATCTGTGGAAAATTTTGGACTCTAAGATGCTTTTTTTTTTTTTTTGAGTAGATTGTATATATTTTTCTGCTTAAACTTTTGGGGAATTACTGATATTGGGGAAACTTATTCCCCTTTTAGGGTACCAGGTAGTTTCTGGAAAGGTTAGATTTAATTTTTTCTCTTTACAGATATTGCTGGAAGTGTCAGGTTCAATTCTCCCTCTTGCCTTTCCAGACTACTTACTGTGTTTGTTTACTTACTTGTTGGTTTATTTATCTATTGGAAGGTTTCCCTTAATTCTTCTGTAAGAATTGATCTGAAAAAAAAATTATATTTGGTACAAGATCTAGTTCTACTGAGGAAGTGCCTTGGGGTTATTTAATACCAAGTGGCTGAAAGTGGAAATTCCATAGTTTATAGACTTTTTTTTTTGCCACTTTTTCTTTAGCACAGAACTGAAAGTAAATTAGTAAATATTTCAAGTTTTAAAAACAACACCGCTTTGAAAATACATTGGCTAAAATTCAATTTGCTCAATTTTACTTTACATTTGAAATATGTGGACATCTACCTTTTGTAATGTTAGAGTCAATCTATTTTAATGGCAAAAATTATTATGTAAATATGCTTCCAAAGCTTAACCATTTAAAATCAGTTTTTATGGAGAACAATCAGTATTGCTGTCTGTGGGACAGCCGTGAGAAAGCAAACTACCTATTAGCAACCAGGCTTGCTTACCACAGAAAATATACTGTAGTCCCTGACTTTTTATTTATTTAGAAAGGCAAACAACTTATTGAATGCCTTTCTGTGTTTTAGGCATGTTGTAAGCTTGGTGGTTAAAAAGGCTAACAACACAAAATTCAGGGCCACATTGTAGTCACATTTCAGTAATGGAAGTCAGATAATAGTAAACCAACCAAGCAACAAATAAATAAATAGGACAAATTTAGAAAGAAAGGCAATGGGGGAAATACAACAGGGTTATATGATACAAAGTGACTTAGAAGGAGTATTGAGTATTTGGATTGTATTATGATTGATGGCTTCCCTGAGGAAATTGAGATTTGAGATGATGACCTCAGGGGGCGGGTTTCTAACAAAAGCTCAGCAAGTGCAGTGGTCCTGTTGGATAATGGAGCTTACCATGTTGGAAGAACAAAAGAATGCCAATATGACTGCAGCATTGTGATCCACTGTTAAGACTGTTATAACGTTAAAGAAACAGTCATGAGGGGAGATTTAAAAACTATAGTAAAGAATTTAGATTATATTTTAAGTGTAGGGAAAGGACATTGGAGAGTTTCAACAATATAAGTGATTATGTATATATTTACATTATTCATATAATATGCATTTATATTATAATTCACAATTATAAATATTTGTTTAATATTTGATATTTTAAAATATTTGATAATTTTATATTTCAAAATTATATATAATTATCTAAAATATATTTATGAATATCTTAAAAATAAATTATATCATAAAAACCTAAGATCTAGCACTGAAAATTGTTGAGCAAATGCCAGAGAGAGGAAGGGGTGTTGTGAGCTAATTAAAAATCTGAAATGATCTCTCTTTATTGATCATTTTTATCAAATAATATATATACAGATATAGTATTCCAAGAATTCATTAGCCTGTCTTTGTGAATACTTTTATTTAGGTAAAATTGAGATACAGCAAACTCACATATTTAAACTATGCAATTTGAGAAGTTTTGATGTGTACATTTGTGAATTCATCATTACAATGTAATAAGATATTCATTATCTGCAAACATTTCTTCATGACCCGTTTTAATTTCATTTTCTTATTCACCTTCCTAATCCGTTTACTACTGATCTGCTAACTTTCACTATTTGTTATTTCTGTCACTATAGATAAGAATTTTGTCTAAATGGAATCACTCAGTATGTACTCTTCAGTCTGACTTCCCTTGCCCGGCATCCATCCATGTTGTCACAAGTTCAATAGATTATTCCTTTTTTTTTTTTAATTGCATTTTAGGTTTTGGGGTACATGTGAAGAACATGCAAGATTGTTGCATAGGTACACACATGGCAGTGTGATTTGCTGCCTTCCTTCCCTTCACCTATATCTGGCATCTCTCCCCATGCTATCTCTCCCCAACTCCCCACCCCTCACTGTCCCTCCCCTATTCCCCCTCACTGACCCCAGTGTGTGATGCTCCCCTCCCTGTGTCCATGTGTTCAACACCCGCCTCTGAGTGAGAACATGCAGTGTTTGATTTTCTGTTCTTGTGTCAGTTTGCTGAGAATGATGGTTCCCAGGTTCATCCATGTCCCTGCAAAGGACACAAACTCATCATTTTTTATGGCTGCATAATATTCCATGGTGTATATGTGCCACATTTTCCCTGTCCAGTCTATCATTGATGGGCATTTGGGTTGGTTCCAGGTCTTTGCTATTGTAAACTGTGCTGCAATGAACATTCGTGTGCATGTGTCTTTATAATAGAACGATTTATAGTCCTTTGGATATATACCCAGTAATGGGATTGCTGGGTCATATGGAGTTTCTATTTCTAGGTCCTTGAGGAATCACCACACTGTCTTCCACAATGGTTGAATGAATTTACACTCCCACCAACAGTGTAAAGTGTTCCTATTTCTCCACATCCTCTCCAGCATCTGTTGTCTCCCGATTTTTTAATGATCGCCGTTCTAACTGGCATGTGATGGTATCTCAATGTGGTTTTGATTTGCATTTCTCTAATGACCCTTGATGATGAGCATTTTTTCATATCTTTGTTGGCCTCGTGTATGTCTTCTTTTGTAAAGTGTCTGTTCATATCCTTAGATTATTTCTTTTTTATTGTTGAGTGGTGTTCCATTGGAACGGTATATCACCATTTGTATATTTATTCATGTGTCGGACATTTGGATTGTTTTTAGAATTTTGCAATTACAAATAAAGATGCTTTTAACAACTGTGTACAAGTCTTTGTATAGATATGTATGTTTATTTTAATAAACAGGAGTAGAATGGCTGGATCATAACTTTTTAAGAAACTGCCAAACTGTTTTCCAAGGTAGTTGTACCATTTTCATTCCCATCAGCTGTATATGAGAGTTTCACTTCCTCCATAACCCCAAAGACACGTGGCATAGGCTGTCTTTTTCTTTTGGTCAATCTAGTAAGTGTGTAGTGGTATATCATTGTTACTTAGTTTTTATTTATTCACTAATGATGTTGATCTTTTTTATTGCTTATTTGTTATACATATATCTTCTATGGGTAAACATTTGTTCAAATCATTTCCTTTTTGTTGTTTTAATCTGTAGGCAATAGTGTCTTGGTATCAGATATTACAGTAAAAGAATAATCTTTTTTATTTTGACTTTTTCTCTTTCTCTCTTAGCATGATTTATTTATTAATCCATCCATCCATTAACATGACATAAATGAGCATCTACAAAGTTTCAAGCACTGAGGATACATTGAAGAGGGAGATTCTGTACCTGCTCTCAATCAACAAGTACAAAAATTGTCCATTAAAACCTAATGTCTGGTCACACATCACTTAATGATGGGGATACATTCTAAGAAATGTCATACAGCAATTTTGTCATTACGGGAACATCATAGAGTGTACTTACAGCAACTTAGATGGTATTGCCTACTACACAGCTAGGCTATATGATGTAGGCTGTTGCTCCTAGGGTACCAGCCTGTAAGCATGTTACTGTACTGTACTCAATAAATAGGGAATTGTAACACAGTGGTAATTATTTGTGTATATAAACATAAAAAATGTACAGTAAAATATGGTATTATGATCTTATGAGACCACTGTTGTATATGTGCTCCATCATTTACCAAAACATCATTTTGCAGTGTATAACTCTGATTATAATGTATTCCCTTTGCTTAGTATTGTGTAGCTTATGATTCATTTATGTGGATGCTTTTTATAAGGGTAAAGATTAGGAGATAATGCTATGCTACATAAGATTCTGCCTCAGCTTTCAGAGTTCACACTGCCTTGGGGAAAGCAGACAGAAGTCAAAAATACTGTAGCAGAAAGTAAGTCTCAAACAGAAGGTATTAAAAATAAGTCCTTATAAATAGGATTTCCTGGAGGCACTGGGACTTCTGGATTTGGAGAATTGATACAATTTTTTAAAGCTTTTAACCTTTTAATTGAATTATTTTTAGAGACAGGGTCTTACTTTGTTGCCCAAGCTGGAGTGTAGTGGTTTGATCTTGGCTCATTGTAGCCTCAGCCTGCTGGGCTCAAGTCATCCTTCTACCTCAGCCTCCTGGGTAGCTAGGATGACAGGTACATGCTACCATGCCTGGTTGACTTTTTGTTTTTTTTTCTTGTAGAGATAGAGTCTCACTATGTTATCTAGGGTGATAAGATTTTAATATATGAATAATATGAAGAGATGTGATTGGTGAGGTGAGGAGCAGCAATATTGAAGTTTTTGAAGAGCAAGAAAATGCTGAGCCATTTGGGCTGACTAGTCTTCTGGGAATCATGAGAGTTTAGGATACATAGTGTTATTTTGACCACAGGCATATGATAAGTGGATTGTCATCTTATTTCAGCTCATAGATGCCTCTGAAAGACTTAGTGAAGTACATAATTAGAGGATCTTAATGTTCTCAGAAATCATCATCACCCATAAATGCATGGTCTGAACATTTTTTAGTAGCTTAGTGGGATTTTTAGCTACACAAGATTATCATGTAGATTTTATAACCTCGTTAAGGTGCAGTACTCAGCACAGAAACTAAAGACAAGGACCAAGTCTCCCACTAAAATATTTATTTTTAACTTTCCAGACATCTTTACACTCTGCTCTGAGAATTTTACTTTTTCTTTTGGTTCACCCTGTGATAGCTAAAATAACATTCTGAAATGTTGGGGAAGTACAATCTCTGGTCTCTTAGGGTAGGAAATTTTTTTCAGTCTGTGCATGCTCTATTCTGGACTGAATGCTAAGTATTTTACCTTATAAACTTTCTGGAGAAAAAAAGAGTCCACTTTATCTATCAGTTCAGAAAATCAGAGGACATGGGCTATGTGATCCTGACAATATTTATTCTAATGGAATAGGCTAGGAGATATGGAAGGCTTAAGATGAAGGTCACTCACGCACTAATGTATAGGGACCTTGTTGTTTCTTTGCTTTGTTACTTTCCTTTCTCTCTCTCTCTCTCTTTTTTTTTTTTTTTGTGATACGATAAAGTGTTCCAGTGCTATCAACTCACTACAACAGTGGGACCTTGAATGAACAAACTACAGAAAGAAATAATTCCTTGTAGCTTCCTGTTTTCTGCAATTTCAAATACAGAATTTAAAAAAAAGTGATTTTAATCAGAGAGTTTTCTATGGTGTATCATTATGACAAGGGGTTTTTATTATAATTAATGAATGTTTATGTGAAGAAAGGAAGAATGCTTATTAACAGCAACATATTTTTTGTACTATTTTAAATTAGTATTTAGGTGTTTTGAATTATTAATTATAAAGTCATAGAAATAAATTTGTTCATAATACCAAAACAACCAGTGCTGGAGGATAAATAAGACAAGGTTAGAAACATACATACATGCAGATACACACCATGTGATGGAAAATAGATTAAAAACTTCCCAAGGAAGGGGAAAATATTATCAATTTATAGCCCACATATTAATTGGATACTATCAGATCCATTAATATCTTAGAACAACAGGCCGCTCTTAACATCATTGATAGCTTTTTAAAACTGACTTTAATGGAAATGATGTATAAATAAACCAATTTAAGCATACTCTAATTGATATAAACAAGATTTAAGTTCCTGCAGCATATTTCTGGTCACAGAAACATTACCAAACTTCTAAATAAAGTCTCTAAACACTTCAAATATTAAACAATAAAGTAAACATGAGCTATGCATATGTTTAAGAAGGTTAATAAAAACAAGCAAAATCATTATTAACCCAGTTATTATAGTTCAGGTCACGGATGGCTGTTGTTTATTCCAGCAGCTCAGGGTTCATGGCAGGAACCAGACCTAGACAGGACACCATTCGTGTCACAGGGTGCACTCACACACAGACCCCACTCACTCATAGTGGGGAAACTTAGACATGCCAATTAACCTAACATGCACATCTTTGGGATGCGGGAAGAAATCACAGTCCTCAGAGAAAACCCACACAGACACAGGGAGAATGTACAAATACCACACAGTAGCCCCTGCTAAGAATCAGGTTTTTTTCTCATTATAATTAAACATGCTATTCAAGAACCTGTGATAATTATCTTCTGAAGAGCGTAATTTGTCCTATGACATATCTAAGTCTATGCATATAACTGATCATTACACAGTTCTAATATATTCTAGGATACATTTCCCTTGAAAGAAATATTTCTTTAAACATTCCAATTCTGAGTCTATTAAATTGTCACAACGTTGGGTAAGATGAGAGTTGGATATGTGATCCAGTTTTAAGTCATTTCCCAGGGTGATGCATATAGGTACTGGCAAAAACAGTCTAAAATTCAGGTCTCATGGTCCCTATTTCTGCGTTCCTTTCGTTACAGTACTTCTTTTCCCAAATTTTATTTAACCTCCATCTCCACTTTTATAATATCTCCCTATTTGATCAACAAATACAATACAGAGTAAAATTTATCCAAAGGAAGTGGTTGTTATCTGAAATAATTGGTATTAGTAAAAGCTTAGTTAATGTAAATACATGTAAAACAGTAATAAAAATTTTGTCATAAAATCCTCACATAGATGATCAGTTGATTTTTGACAAAATCGACAATAATGTTTAATAGGGAAAGAACATTCTTTTCAAAAAATGGTGTTGAGAGAACTAAATTTCAATGTGCAGAAGAATGAAGTTTGATCTCTACCTCATACCATACACAAAAATCAACTCAAAATGGATTACAAGCCTAAAGTTCAGAGCTAGAACTACAGAACATTTGAAGGAAACATAAAAGTAACTCCTGATGAGTTTGGGATCTACAGTGATTTCCTAAATATAATACAAAAAGCACAACCGCTAAAAGAAAGAATAGATAAATTGGACAGTATCAAAAGTAAAATTTTGTCCTATAAAGAATAGTATCACGAAAGTAAAAAGGCCCACTGAACAAGGGAAAATATGTGCAAATTATGTATCTGGCAAGGGAATATGAAAAAATATATTTGTAGATATAAATAGTTTTATAAACATGGATAGTTTCATAAACATAGATATTAATATTTAGTGGGATGTTAGCTGTATTCCATTTCATCGCTTTCTTCTATTGTCAATCCAAGAAAACCCTCTAGCTTAAGATTCTAGTAATTTAAAATTATCCATAATCTAAGGATCCATAATCTAATGTCCTCCTTGATTGGAAAAGATCATCTTCTCTGATGGAGGGCACAGCTCTAGGAATAGTATCCATTGACAGGTAGGTTAGAAAGGCACACCTGTTTGGCCAGCCAGATCAGCCAACTAACCAGATATGCATGTCTCTAATGCAGACTACTATCACATCTAGTACTCATTGTATTTGTTGGCTTTTTTGTTTTTTTACACCAAAGAGGGCTAGTCTCACACGCTTTAAATAATGAGGCCTTTATACAGAGTTCCAAATATGATAATATGCGATTCTGGTGTTCTAAATTAAAACAATCTATATCAGTAAAAGAGAAACACTGTTTTGTTATATTTATAGGTAGATATAATATAAATATACAGCAATTAAAATATAGATGCATATATTTTTCATTGCATTATAATAGTGGGTAATAATATAATTATTTTCCACCTTAGGGCTTTATAAAAAATATTTCAGGCTAAAATTTACTTAATAAAAAAAAAAGAAAGACCCTGTCCCAGTTCCATATAATTATAATCTCTGTGTGTACAGGTTGGGCATGTGTGTATATACATATATATATATACACACACACACACACACACACAATCTCCAGAGAAGATTCTGATGTACAGTTTAATATGAAAAATACTGTGTTAATAATGTATTATTAAGGCATAGAATCAATATGTTATTGAAAACCTAGCTCCAGAAGACAGCTTCATTTCTGAATGTTGAAGAAAAAACACTGGTAGTTCTATGCGTAGTTGAGACATATTAATATTCTTAAGACACGAGTAAAGAAAATAAGTGTGAAATTTTAGAATTGTTTTTTTTTTCCCCAAAGACCTTGTTTTGTATAAAAACAGAAAGCTGCAGTACATTTGTTTTTGTAATATGGGAGTTGAAAATGACTTTTCTTCCTCAATGTTCTGAAAACCTAGACTGTTTAAAACAGAGATCATCTTTAGAACTGAGATTTTACTTTCTGAATACTAATCTGAAGAGTTCCATGGTAAGAAAAGGGAGGAAAGAGAACAGATCTGAAAGCATCATCTACCTCTGTCTTGCTGGTGACTCTCAATTTTTTTAATTGTGTCAATTCCCAGAGAGACTCATTATAAAGCTGAGATTGAAGGAGGTAATTAATTCAGGAAGGTTGATACTGGTTTTGATGCACCAGAGACTTTCAGTTTGTCTGCTGAAGTGTGAAAATAATGCTGTGGACTGCAAAATAGGAGGGGAAAATGTCATGCCAGTCTTTTTGTGCACATCTAACTATGTACGCATTTTAAAATACCTTCAATTTTTAAGAAAACCAACGTTAATTAGAAGAAGACTGGAAAAAGATCAAGCACTGAATCCTTCAGTTTAGTAGGCCAAATGTGTGCTTTCTGAGACCCATGATAAGAGGTGCCTGAGATTTTTTTCCTTACAATTCTAGACTATAGTCTCAATGTAGTAATTACATTTTAAGGATCTATATTTCATGTATCATTAGCAACCGCCTCTTCCAAATAGTTTCAAATGCACATGACTTCCTTCTGGAGTATTAAACATGTAGTAAGAAATGATGCTTAAGAGCATTTCCTTAGACATTTAGGAATTTTAGAGCATTATTTTTCTCCTGACTCCATTGATATACCCGCAATTCACTTTTAAAAATACTTCTTACAAGAAGTCTCTTCCTTGGCTGAATGCAGTGGCTCATACCTGTAATCCCAGCTCTTTGGGAGGCCAAGGTGGGTGGATCACCTGAGGTCAGGAGTTCAAGACCAGCCTGACCAACATGGTGAAACCCCATGTCTACTAAAAATACGAAAACAATTAGCTGGGCATGGTAGCAAGAACCTATAATCCCAGCTACTTGGGAGGCCGAGGCAGGAGAATCATTTGAATCTGGGAAGCGGAGATTGCAGTGAGCACTCCAGCCTGGGCCATAGGAGCAAGAGACTCCGTCTCAAAACAAACAAAACAAAAAAGAAGTCTCCTGCTTTAATGCTAAGTGTGCCATTGAAAAGTTTTGCAGTGAAGCATTCTACTTTTGGAGTTTATTTATATTTCCCATTTTTAATCTGGATATGAGATTATATATTATTTAAGTGTTTACACTTATTTTGAATAACAATTTGTGTCATTGACCCTGATTCAAGACCATTCTACAAGTAGTATTTGAGATTACAAAAGCTAAAATAAGAGGTTACAACCCTGATCTGTTCAATTCTAAATAAAATCATAAACAGAACCAACCTTCATTATTTTATTGACACAGAAGCTGAGAGTCAGAGAGGTGAAATGTTGGTAATGGAGCAATTAATAGCAGAAGTAGGATAAGAAACCATCTTCCAAAAAGTAGAGGAAAAGAACCTGACTTTTACTAAGTGTCCAGTTTTTGCCCTGGGAGACTGCCCTTCTCTCTACTTAACAAGTTGGGGAAACTGAGGTTCAGAGATGTTAAACAACTTACCCAAGGTTCCAAGGTTGGTAAATTTCAGAATTTGGATGAGATCTATTGTCTAAATCCAGGTTTATATCTTTCCAAAGCCTACAGAATAGCAATTCTCTTCCAATCACAGTACTTGGAGGATCCTTCAGTTAGCACAAATATTAGTAGAAGGCAACAAATAATATTCTTTTAGGCAATAGTTTTAATCAGAAGATTATAACAGATCCAATGAGAGCAGTAAGAAGTTAGAGGAGAGAAAATAATTGGAAGAAAATTTCCCTTTTCCTTTCTTTTTTTTTTTTTTTAAAAAAATCTGTTCCTGCTACTGGTTGTTCTTGAAGCCATTCTGCACTGGAAAAAGTAACCACCTACACCTGAGAAATCTCTGATATTTTCACTCTATAGACTTGCTGCACATGAAGCTGACTTCTCATTAAGAAAGGTGGTTTATATTCGCCATGCTTCATTTACTCTAACATCCTGTAATTTATTATTTTTTTAATTGTACTTTATGTTCTGGGGTACATGTGCAGAACATGCAGGTTTGTTACATAGCTATACATGTGGTATGGTGGTTGGCTTCGTCTGTCACCCCGTCATCTACATTAGGTATTGCTTCTAATGCTATCCCTCCCTTAGTTCCCACCCCCCAACACTCCCCAGTGTGTGATGTTCCCTTCCCTGTATGCATGTGTTCTCACTGTTCAACTCCCACTTACGAGTGAGAACATGTAGTGTTTGATTTTCTGATCTTGTGTCAGTTTGCTGAGAATGAGGGTTTCCAGCTTCATCCACATCCCTGAAAAGGATATGCACTCATCATTTTTATGGCTGCATAGTATTCCATGGTGGATATGTGCCTGTTTTCTTTATCCAGTCTATCATTGATGGGCATTTGAGTTGGTTTCAAGTCTTTGATTTTGCCATCAGTGCTACAATAAACATACATGTACATGTGTCTATACAATAGAACACTTTATAATTCTCGCCACACTGTCTTCCAGAATGGTTGAACCAATTTACACTCCCAACAACAGTGTAAAAGCATTCCTATTTCCTCACATCCTCTCCAGCATCTGTTGTCTCCTGACTTTTTAATGATTGCCTTTTTAATTGGTGTGAGATGGCATCTCAATGTGGTTTTAATTTGCATTTCTCTAATGACAAGTGATAGTGAGCTTTTTTTCATATGTTTGTTGGCTGCATAAATGTTTTCTTTTGAGAAGGGTCAGTTTATATACTTTGCCCACTTTTTGATGGGTTGTTTTCTTCCTGAAATTTCTTTAAGTTCTTTGTAGATTGTGGATATTAGCCCTTTGTCAGATAGATAGATTGCAAAAATGTTCTCCCATTCTGCAGGTTGTTTGTTCACGCTGATGATAGTTTCTTTTGCTGTGCAGTAGCTATTTAGTTTAATTAGATATCATTTGTCTATTCTGGCTTTTGTTGCTGTTGCTTTTGGTGTTGTAGTCATGAAGACTTTGCCCATACCTATGTCCTGAATGGTATAGCCAAGGTTTTCTTCTAGGGTTTTTTATGGTATTACGTGTTAAATTTAAATCTTTAATCCATACTGAATTAATTTTTGTATAAGGTGTAAGGAAGGATCCATATTCAGCTTTCCATATATGGCTAGCCAGTTTTCTCAACACCTTTTATTAAATAGGGAATCCTTTCCCCATTGCTTGTTTTTGTCAGATTTGTCAAAGATCAGATGGTTATAGGTGTGTGACATTATTTCTGAGGCCTCTGTTGTTTTCCCTTGGTCTATATCTCTGTTTTGATACCAGTACCATGATGTTTTGATTCCTGTAGCCTTGTAGTATAGTTTGAAGTCAGATAGTATGATGCCACCAGTTTGTTGGTTTTTTTTGGTTGTTGTTTTTGTTTTTGTTTTCTTAGAATTGTCTTGGCTCTGCAGGCTCTTTTTTGGTTCCATATGAAATTTAAAGTTTTTCTTCCAGTTCTGTGAAGAAAGTCAATGGTAGCTTAAGGGAGATAGCATTGAATCCAGAGATTACTTTGGGCAGTATGGCCATTTTCACAATATTGATTCTTTCTAACCATAAGCATGGAATGTTTTTCCATTTGTTTGTGTCCTCTCTTATTTCCTTGAGCAGTGGTTTGTAGTTCTCCTTGAAGAGGTCTTTCACATCCCTTGTAAGTTGTATTCCTAGGTATTTAATTATCTTTGTAGCAATTGTGAATGGGAATTCGCTCATGATTTGGCTTTCTTGTTTGTCTGTTATTGGTGTGTAGGAATGCTTGTGATTTTTGCACATTGATTTTATATCCCGAGACTTTGCTGAAGTTGCTTATCATCTTAAGGAGATTTTAGGCTGAGACAATGGGGTCTTCTAAATATACAATCATGTCATTTGCAAATAGAGACAATTTGACTTCCTCTTTACCTATTTGAATACCCTTTATTTCTTTCTCTTGCTGATTGCCCTGGCCAGAACTTCCAATACTATGTTGAGTAGGAGTGGTGAGAGAGGGCATCTTGTCTTGTCCCAATTTGCAAAGGGAATGCCAGATTTTGCCCATTCAGTATGATATTGGCTGTGGGTTTGTCATAAATAGCTCTTATTATTTTGAGATATGTTCCATCAATACCTAGTTTGTTAAGAGTTTTTAGCATGAAGCATTGTTCAATTTTGTCAAAGGCCTCTGCATCTATTGAGACAATCATGCGTTTTTTGTCATTGGTTCTGTTTGTGTGATGAATTACGTTTATTGATTTGCAAATGTTGAATCAGACTTTCATCCCAGGGATGAAGCCGACTTGATTGTGATGGATAAGCTTCTGGACGTGCTCTTGGATTTGGCTTGCAAATATTTTATTGCGGATTTTCACATCGATGTTCATCAGGAATATTGGCCTGAAATTTTCTTTTTTAGTTGTGCCTCTGCCATATTTTGGTATCAGGATGATGTTGGTCTTATAAAATGAATTAGGGAGGATTCCCTCTTTTAGTATTGTTTGGAATAGTTTCAGAAGTAATGGTACCAGCTCTTCTTTATACCTCTAGTAGAATTTGACTGTGAAACCAACTGGTCCTGGACCTTTTTTATTTTATTGTTAGGCTATTAATTGCTGCCTCAATTTCAGACCTTGTTATTGGTCTATTCAGGGATTGAACTTTTTGCTGGTTTAGTCTTGGGAGGGTTAAGTATGCAGGAATTTATCCATTTCTTCTAGATTTTCTGTTTTATTTGCACAAAGGTGTTAATAGTATTCTCTGATGGTAGTTTATATTTCTATTGGATCAGTGGTGATATTGCCTTTATCATTTTTTATGGCATCTGTTTGATTCTTTTTTCTTCTTTGTTAGAAGCTATCGATCTATCTATTTTGTTGATCTTTTTAAAAACCAGCTCCTGAATTCATTGATGTTTTCAAGGCTTTTTGTGTCTCTATCTCCTTCAGTTCTGCTCTTTTCTTAGTTATTTCTTGTTTTCTGTTGGCTTTTGAATTTGTTTGTTCTTGCTTCTCTAGCTCTTTTAATTGTGACATTAGGGTGTCGATTTTAGATCTTTGCTGCTTTCTCTCTTGGGCATTTAGTGCTGTAAATTTCCCTCTAGACACTGCCTTAAATATGTCCCATAGATTCTAGTATGTTGTGTCTTCATTCTCACGGTTTAGAAGAACATCTTTATTTCTGCCTTCCTTTTGTTATTAATCCAGTAGTTATTTAGGAACAGGTTGTTCAGTTTCCATGTAGTTGTGCAGTTTTGAGTGAGTTTCTAAATCCTGAGTTCTAATTTGATTGCACTGTGTTCTGAGAGACTGTTAGGATTTCCATTGTTTTGCATTTGCTGAGGAGTGTTTTACTTCCAATTACATGGTCAATTTTAAAATAAGTGTGATGGGGTGCTGAGAAGAATGTGTATTCTGTTGATTTGAGGTAGAGGGTTCTGTAGATGTCTATTAAGTCTGCTTGGTCCAGAGCTGAGTTCACTCCCTGGATATCCTTGTTAATTTTCTGTTTTGTGGATCTGTCTAACATTGACAGTGGGTGTTAAAGTCTCCCAGTATTATTGTGTGGGGGTCTAAGTCTGTTTGTAGGTCTTTAAGATCTTGTTTTATGAATCTGGGTGCTCCTGCATTGGTTGCATATATATTTAGGATAGTTAGCTCTTCTAATTGCATTGATCCCTTTACCATTATGTAATGCCTTTTCTTGTCCCTTTTGATCTTTGAGGGTTTAAAGTCTGTTTTATCAGAGACTTGGATTGCAACCTCTCTTTTTTTTTTCTTTCCATTTGCTTGGTAAATCTTCCTCCATCTCTTTATTTTGAGCCTATTGGATCTTTGTATGTGAGATGGGTCTCCTGAATACAGCACACTCTTTATCCAATTTGCCAGTCTCTGTCTTTTAATTGGGCCATTTACTCCATTTACATTTAAGGTTAATATTATTATATGTGAATTTGATCCTGCCCTTATGCTGTTAGCTGGTTATTATGCCCATTAGTTGATGTGATTTCTTCCTAGCCTTAATGGTCTTTACAATTTGGTATGTTTTTGCAGTGGCTGGTACTGGTTTTTCCTTTCTATGTTTAGTGCTTCCTTCAGGAGCTATTATAGGGCAGTCCTGATGGTGACAAAATCTCTCAGCATTTGCTTGTCCATAAAGGATTTTATTTCTCCTTTGCTTATGAAGCTTAGTTTGGCTGGATATGAAATTCTGGGTTGAAAATTATTTTCTTTAAGAATGTTGAATATTGGCCCCTACTCTTCTGGCATGTAGGCTTTCTGCTGAGAGATCCACTGTTAGTCTGGTGGACTTCTTTTTGTGGGTAACCCGACCTCTCTCTCTGGCTGCCCTTAACATATTTTCCTTTATTTCAACCCTGGTGAATCTGATGATTATGTGTCTTGGGGTTACTCTTCTTGAGGAGTATCTTTGCGGTGTTCTCTGTATTTCCTGAATTTAAATGTTGGCCTGCCTTGCTAGGTTGGGGAAGTTCTCCTGGGTAATATCCTGAGGAGTGTTTTCCAACTTGGTTTCATTCTCCACTTCACTTTCAGGTACACTAATTAAAAGTAGATTTGGTCTTTTCACAAAATCTTATATTTCTTGGAGGCTTTGTTCATTTCTTTTCACTCTTTTTTTTCTAATCTTGTATTCTGACTTTATATCCTTGAGTTGATCTGCAATCTCTGATATCCTTTCTTCTGTTTGATCAATTACGCTACTGAAACTTGTGTATGCTTCATAAAGTTCACGTGCTGTGTTTTTCAGCACCATTCAGGTCATTTATGTTCTTCTCTAAACTGGTTATTCTAGTTAGCATTTCATCTAACCATTTTTTCAAGGTTCTTAGTTTCCTTGCATTGGGCTAGAACATGTTCCTTTAGCTTGGAGGAGTTTGTTATTACCCACCTCCTGAAGCCTCCTTCTGTCAATTCATCAAACTTATTCTCCATCCAGTTTTGTTCCTTTGCTAGCGAGGAGCTGTGATCCCTTAAGGAAGAAGAGTTGTTCTGGTTTTAGGAGTTTTCAGGATTTGTGGGTTGGTTTCTTCCCATCTTTGTGGGTTTATCTTCCTTTGGTCTTTGAGGTTGACGTTTCTGTTTCTGTTTCTGTTGACGTTGAAACTCTTTCTTTCTGTTTGTTAGTTTTCCTTCTAATGGGCCCCTCTGCTACAGGTCTGCTGGACTTTGCTGGAGGTCCACTTCAGACCCTGCTTGCCTGAGAGTCACCAGCAGAGACTGCAGAAAGCAAAGATTGCTCCCTGTTCCTTCCTCTGGCAGCTTCATCCTAGAGGGGTACCTGGCCAGATGCCAGCCAGAGCTCTCCTGTATGAGGTGTCTTTCAGTCCCTACTGGGAGGTATTTCCCAGTCAGGATACATGGGGATCAGGGAGCCACTTGAAGAGGCAGTCTGTCCTTTATCAGAACTTGAATGCTGTGTTGGGAAATCTGCTGCTCTCTTCACAGCTGCCAGGCAGGGACACTTAGTTCTGGTGAAGCTGTACCCACTACTGCCCCTTTCCCCAGGTGTTCTGTCCCAGGAAGGTGGGGGTTTTATTTATAAGTCTGTGATGGGCTGCTGCCTTTTTTCAGAGGTGCTCTGCCCAGCAAGGACATCTAATGAGACAGTCCCTGCAGCTGCTGAGCTGTGTTTGACTCTGCCCAGTTTGGATTTCCCGGCAGCTTTGCTTACACTGTGGGTTTGAAA
The DNA here is from genome assembly GCA_004027715.1 of Plecturocebus donacophilus. NCBI lineage: Eukaryota > Metazoa > Chordata > Mammalia > Primates > Pitheciidae > Plecturocebus > Plecturocebus donacophilus. Next base: position 32,380 of record PVKP010010745.1, on the reverse strand, counting down.
CTGCCTACTCGAGCCTCAGCAGTGGCGGATGCCCTTCGCTCGACTAAGCTCCAAAGATGGAGGTCAAGCTCAGACTGCTGTGCTGGCTGCAAGAATTTCAGGTCGGTGGATCTTAGCTTGCTGCTTCCCATGGCGGGGGGAACCTGCGGAGCCACACCACTTGGCTCCCTTGCTTCAGTCCCCTTTCCAGGACAGTAAACAGTTCTGTCTTGCTGGCATTCCGGGCACCACTGGGGTAAGAAAAAAAAAAAAAAAACAGCTACTGCTAGCTTGGTTTCTGCTCAAACAGTTGCCCTATTGTGTGCTGGAAACCAAGGGCCCTGGTGGTTGTGTAGGTACTGGAGGGAATATCCTGGTCTATGGATGGTGAAGACCATGGGAAAAGTGCAGTTTCTTGGCCAGAGTGCAGGAAACAGTCCCTAATGGCTTCCCTTGGCGAGTAGAGGGAGTTCCCCTGCGCCTTGCACTTCTCTGGTTAGTCAATGCCCCACCCGGCTTCAGCTTGCCCTCCTTGGGTTGCACCCATTGTCCAACCAGTCCCAATGAGATGAACCAGGTACCTCAGATGGAAATGTAGAAATCACCTGCCTTCTGCATCAATCTCACTGGAAGCTATTCCTGTTCAGTCATCTTGCCCAGGAGATGCCCTGTAACTTATTAAAAATAATTTTATTAAAATGTTAAAACTCACATTTTAAAAATATTCAGGTTATTTGAGAAATTAACGTTTGTACCACTTCTCGCACACAAGTGGCACTAGATAACATTAATCGACTATGACATGCATCAACTTTCTTTTGAAAAATACCCTCTTTATACTTTTATGTGAAAAATATAGAAGTAAAAAAATATCTGTCTGTAAATGGCCGTATGCAGGTTTTCTTTTTCTTCAAGTCATAAGTTTATTACAGTTGTGATTTTAAAAGTTGATTTTCTTATTTCAAAAGAGGTATATGACTATGTGCTACAAGTTCATGAGTTCTTATGTTTTCTATATTTTATAAATGAAGAACTTAGCAACCAAGAAGGTTAAGTGACTAACAAATATTTCACAAGCTATAACTCGTCTGCTCCCTGATATTAACATGCAAGTGTTTTTAGTATATATCATGACTGTTTGTTAAATCTTTTGATTATTTTTCACTTTTAATTTTCACCTTAAACAGAGTTAGGGGATAAAGTGAGAAAGAAGCACAATATTCTCCTGAATTTGAGATGTTTGAAGCAATATTACATTTAGACAATAGAATAGTATGTTAATACATTTTGTCAGTAAAGCTGACTAAATTTGGCAATAATCTTATTAAAAAGATCAAGAAATAATTTGCTTTATGAAAGACAATCCAGATTTTATTTTACTTTAAGCAAAGGATTCGAAAGGATCTATTCTGATGTAAATTTTCATTAAAGTAACTTTTAAAATGTAATTTATTTTTTAAAGCCATAGTGTTGATTTATCTTTTTAAAATGTAGATTTCAATATATTTGTGAATTTTTAAGAGAAAAAGATACTGACATAGCCATCAATTAAACATTTCTTAGCAACAAAAGTGATAACTAATTTATTTTGCATAATGATAGGTAATATAGGATAAATCAGTCATATGTACATTATATGATAGCTATATAGAGAGAGACACAGGCATGAATATAAAAACAAAAATATTTATGGAAATGTACTTTGTTATAATTTAGACAACTGTTAATATAAATTTATGTAACACTGTATATTTTAAAGATTGAGACAAAATAGAACATTTTGCAAGGAAAGCAGTAGAACTAAGATTTGGGAACTCAACCATGAGATGTTTATTTATCAGCAATGTGTAAATGAAAAAAAAATATTATCATTACAAAAGTGGGTATTGGAAATGCAGATGGGACAGCTGTTGTTCTTTAATTGTGACTAGATTAATAAAATGCGGTTTTTACAATCCATTTAAAACATCACTAGGGAATACATTTTAGTACCAGTTTGGGTATCCTTTGGTTAATAAATTCTTGCCTTTCGAATGTAAGTATTTGGCTTCAAATCCCAGACACAAGTTTATTAAAAATTGTAATAGTTCTTAGAGACTATAAAATGAAATGAAGTGCACAAAATGTGTGTTTCCGGTGCTTGACTTTAAAACGATTTTTTACATGACTAATTTCAATATTTTCAACTTAAGCAGACTGTTGTTGAATTTAAATGATTATTAAATATTGAACCAGACATACAGATAGAGATAATATATCATTTTTGAGTAAAGTTTTCCTTCAATTTCTTGGTACTATTTTTAATAATAAAATAATATGAGTGCCCTATATTAACATGTTATGGTAACAATTATGAATTAAATATTTATGTGAAATAGACTGTAACTTTAAATCTGAGTTATAATAAAGCATAGTTAGTGTATTTAATAAGAAGAGCTATGTGAAATATTCTGCTGAAGGATTTTTAAGAGGTGATAAAATACACTAATTTTTAATGAAAGCATTGGGAATGTGACAGTATTTCTACACTTAGCATTATTCTACTAGATATTTCCTTTCATCAAATAAGCAAATGAAAGAGACTGCTTAAAATTTATGTTAGTGAATAGGCTACCCTCCTGAAAATTCAGCTCTATTGCCAGTGAGGCGAAGGCTGTGAGGCAGTGAGGCCAGAGCACAGTGGACAAAATGCTGAATTCTCTAATTTCCAGTGCAACTGTCCTCAAAGGAAGATGTGACTCATTGTTGGCATTTCTCTCCTCTTAATAAAATAACCTTTGTGTCTGAATAAAATAAGTTTGATGATATGGAGGAGAGCTTCAAGCAGCAGAACTCTCACTGAAACAACTGTGTAAGCTAATGAATAAGTCTACCAGAGTTCCATGGATGTTGAGAAAAAACAAAAGAATCCTAGCTTTACTCACAGAAAAAGCAGGAACCAGAATAGTTGTGCTGGTTCTCCAAGCCCAGAACACCACAAGGTCATGTGGAGCACCAGCTGGAGTCTGCAAGGGCAATGGATATTCCTCTGGAAAAGAAACCTGAACTCAGGAGATCCACTGCTTTTACAGCCATCAGTAAGCAAGACTGATTTTTGACCAGAGGGAGACAAGACGCATCTCAAGACTACCTAGTATGTTCAGTCAGGTGTTACCTCACTTTCCAGAGCTCCAGTTTCATTAAAAATCCTGAAAAATTGCATGAATGAAATAACAGCCAAGACCAAGAGCTCAGCAAGGTGATGGGAGCACAGGAGGCCTATGGTGGACCACGTTCCTGTGCTTTTCTCCTTCTTTAGTCATTTAGGGTCCTCTCCCATTTTTCTTGTTTACCTGTAACGGTATGTCCTCCATCACTCAATCCAATCTCATCCTCTAGAAAGGCAAAAAACTACAAATCCTCCATGTTCCTGGAAATGCTGTAGTCCTAACTCATGTTTGTGCTTTTTCTCTTTGGGACATGAAGGTATGGGTTGGTTTAAAGAATCTATCATTTCCTGAGCGGTCCAGTATATCACTAATACTGACTGTATTATTTCACTTTCCTTCTTTCCAATGAACTTGAATTTTTTTAAAATCATAGTTTAACCCTTTTATTGCTTAAATGATGATTAATAAGGTAGAATGGACATATTTAAAAATTGTTACTAGAATCAATTGGCACATGCAAATATAATGAAACAAAATTTAGTTAAAATTGTTTCTTTGACTTTAAATTTAAAAACAACATAATTACCTTGCTTTTAAAATCACAAATTCAGTAAATTAAGTAGCAGGATCCTTGGTCAGGATCATCTGTGACTCTCTAAAGACAAATTTGACTGGTTTACATGGTTAGCAGATATTATCTTTTTTATGTCATTAATTTATGGTTGTATTCTGTGTAAAGTCACTGCCTTGTTGAAAAGTCTTTCTAAAACAGACATACGTGTATTTAATGCTTTGTTTCATGGTAACAAAAATTAAAAAATCTCATATTGTAGTCAGAGACAGAGACTGAATCATTATCTTCTGATTTTATGTTAAGTGGACTGAGGGAAATTGAATGGGCATAATATTTAGTTTTGCCTCCTAAAAATTGCCTGCTTGTGATTAAGTTAATCCACCTTTCTGAGTCTATTTCCTGATATATGAAGCTGGAATAATGCTGAATATTTCAGGGGACTCTGATGATAACATTTGAGGATTTGTGGCAATTTCTGTCAAGCTCCTAATACCCAACCTACTTGGTATTAAATAAATGGTCACTATTATTATTGAAATGATCTAACAAATTAGAAAATATTAAAAAGACTAGAAATGCCTAGATAGAAGTATAACTTAAACTATACTGGAGGTTTTTAGGATTTATGGTAAAATGAGAATGTGGAAATATTTGTTTCTATAAGTTGATCTTTAATTGATTAAAGGTTTGGCTACTGTTAGTATGGATGGCCATTTCTTAAAAATGCAATCACTCCATGAGTCTTTGAAGAAATATATATGTGTTTGTTCATAAGAATTTTTGAGTGTTAGAAGAAATTCCCTTCAAACAATGGGATTCCTACTAGGAGATTACTATTTTCCTATGATGATTTCCTTCTCCATGTTCTTCTCTAAGACTGGCTGTGTCCCTTGTGACATTAATGCTAATTCTGAGGAAATAATCTATTACATAATAAACTAAAATATGAAAGCCTTACTCAAATAAAAAACATGCCATATAGAGTTTCAATTAAGAGTTATTAATTAAGACGTATCATTTTAGAAATTCACCTTCACACCTGCAGGGCAAGGTTGAATTTCTCAGTTTGGTTATAGATGAGCTTATATCTATAGATATGCTGTATGCTGGCTAAATTTATGGGCTTTTGTATTTTGAAATAGACTGCATGTTAAATAATTGGGTAATTTTGAGATAATTTCTAAAAACTCCATAAGCACTTTTGAATGCTTTAGTAAGCAAATATTGCTAGAATAATATGACAGTCCCTTGTTCATATTTATATGTATTTTGCTTTTTTAGGAGAATATTGCTATTTTAGAAATAGGGAAATAAGAGATTGGAAAATATTTGACTTTTCAAATAATACTTCAAATAGGGATTTAGGAAAGTCATGTTTAATGCATATATTATAAGCTCCCTAGGGATAGAGAGTAGTTTTTATATTAGATTTATTTATTGCATATGATAAATGTTCAACATATACTTATTGATTATATTTTATTTGCCACCCACAACTATCGAAATACTATGTTTTAAATAATTACCACAGCGTCTATATGATACTTTTGATGGAATAGTAGATCTATTTTGCACTAAATTTCACTATTAAATGTATCATGTCTGAATGGTAGAGTGCATACTATAAATGGATTATGTATTACATCATTTTTAGTGCTTTTTTAAATGTGACAACATTGAGAATTACTTAGGGAAGTTTGTCAAAAACGCAGAGACTGGAGCCCACTTATTCAGATTCTCTTTCTGGTAGACCAGGAATCTGATTTTTCAAAAAATCTAGATTTGATTCGTGGGGGTAATTTTAGCATGCACTGAGAAGGACTGCCTTTCAATATTTGAGGAGTGTCATTTGGTAAATTCTTATATGTTTTCTCACCCCACAAAGGAACATATATTGGATTAACTCCATCTTGGTAAGACTTGTCCCTGATAAGCACTCTTCTGGTTCCACTTCCCAGAGTAGAAAGCTTCTTTTCTACTTTTCTCACTTAACCATGAGTTAAAAGATAAGTCTTAGGATCTTTTGGCTTGGCAAAACTATAATGTAACCTAATTCATTAGATGTTAGCCTTTTGAGATTAGTACTAGAAAATAATTAAAAACATGTTTTCTTAAACTTAATTATTTAATTCTGTTTTAATTAGAAACCATCCCACTTTTATTTACATAATACTACTTCATCTTTCGTTGCTATTAGAGACTGTTTTTAGTTGATCATCATGAAGATATGTTTGTATTTGCATATTCATACTGGAAAATTCCTAAGGTAAAGACATAATTTTCAAGGGTTATTCTGTACCTGAAATTACATTTTTAAACCATTTTGTAATTTCTCCCTAAGATGTCTGTGAATTTAAAAGTTCAGCAGTGGAGATCTACAACATGGTTCGAGCTAAATCTAAATATTATTGCAGAATTATATTTGTTAAAGTTAGCAATCATCCAAGTTTCTAGAGAACCATTTTTATAGAGATGATTCCTGGGATGTGTTATATTTGGGAGAGAGGTTATGTCAACATACATGGTGCCAGAAACATTTCAGAAATGTTCTAACTTAAACCACAATGATACTGCTTATAGCAAACACCTTAAGTAATCAATCTAAAGCCACAATGATAAAGCGGCACCATTGGCATGACCAATTTTTTTCAACTATACTTTTGCTTCTCTTTAGACAGATTTCAGGAGATCAGTTTGAATAAAGGAGCAGTTGAGCAGTTGTATTCCTCATATTATCTACCCTCTATTCTTAAACATCTCTCTTTCTGTTCCTTTGCCGTCAGCCTATTCTCTCTGTATTTAACTGCAGTCTTGTTTTTCCTTTCACTACCACATTGAAACGACTCCCACTAAGTCTCTAATGGCTTTCTAATTGCTAAAGCAAAAGGAAACTTTCCAAGTCTCAGTCAATACTGTGCCAACCCTTATAAGAAACCATGGTAAAAGGAAAAGGCGTGCCCCTATTTGCATCCATTAAAAAATCCTCCCATATTTTCAACCAAGTGGAAAAGTTAATAAAAGCGCTATGATCAAAAAAGCACAGGTAAAGCCCTGGATTGCCCAATCTATTGGTGTATCATTGTCAACCCCAAACATACTTAGTGGGAAAGCAAAGGCTGTGCAGGTCCAAGAACTACCAGCAGTTGTATTATACAATAACACATGGGCATAAAACAACCTGTCGTTAGTTGAAATTTTGATATTTTGTTCACCATGGATTCTTTTGCACTTATTATAATTTTTAAAATAATGTATTTAATTATTATTTGTCTTGTTAGTGAATTTTTTGATGTTCCTTTAAAATTTTTTGCCCAAGATGAATGCTTAACTGATCCCATCCCTAATCTCAGCCCTGTTCATAGTACTTGGCTTCTTTGCAACACTTGATATTATTCTTTCCATCTATTAAATCTGTCTTCTCTGAGCTTCTGTGACACTGTTGTCTTATTACTTCCTTCCTTCATCATCAAATATTCCATCTTCCTAACTTTCTTAAACTCTTCTTTTCTTCTTGGCCCTCAGGTGTTCTCAGAGGCTTATCTTCACTGCTTAAAACATGTTGTTTACACATTTCCTGGCCGTGTTCACTCATTTCCACTGCTATTGCTTTCTTCTATGTGCTCATTATTTCCTAGCGAGACAGTTGCAATAGGCTCCTAATAAGTCCTTTTTATTTCCATGCTAGCCTCTTTCTGATTCACAACATCGGCAGAATAATTTTTTTTTTGTAAAGGGAATATGTGATTCATTTATTTATTAACCAAATATTTATGTACTTTTTGGGTATAAGATATTATCTTAGATTCTATAGATGAATTAGGAAATAAAAGAAAGTTTATTCTCTTTTGAAACTTATACCTTAATTTTTATTTAAATATTTCTATGGTCTTATTAAAGGAACTATATATAGTTTTTACCTAAATATATGTTTGCGTGATGTATTTGTGTGAGAAGAATGTTGTTTCCCTGTTTTCTTTAGCATTTTGACTATACAAATTTTTCAATTACCTGTGTATAAATAAAGTAATGGAAGCCTGAATTCCACTTTCTAAAAAAAAAAAAAAAAAAAAAAACATTTTTTATTAAGGATATGGAGATCAGTGGGTTGTTAATACTTAGAAATTCCTTTCCCAAAAGTGGGTAATAACCCATTTTTGATTGAGTAAATTTAACACATATTGCTAATTCTGTCCCCAGTCTTGGAGCATAGGTACTGCTATGATCTTTAAACAAATTGTACAATCCATCCTGGTGATACGTTTTGTTTAGCTCCTGCAGTGTGTGTATTTTAATTTTATTTAATTGTTACAAATATTAATACTTAATTTTTATAGCAGTTTTAGGTTCACAGCAAAATTCAGCAGAAAGTACAGAGTTCCCAAGTATCCCTCCCAACCCCAAAGCACAACCTCTCCTGACATAAACGTCCTGCGCCAGTGTGATACATTTCTTACAATTGATGAACCAACATTGACATTTCACTCTCCACCAAAGTCCATAGTTTGCATTTGGGTTCAAACTTTGTGTTGTATAGTTGATGAGTTTTGAAAAGGTATAGTGGCATATATCCACCATTAGAGTGTCATATGGAATAATTTCACTGCCCTAAAAATCCTCTGTGATCCACTATTTATTCCTACCTTCCCCTAAATCCTGGGTAACCAATCATCTTTTTAATCATGTTCCATTACCTCATATAATTGGAATCATAGTTTGTAGCCTTTTCAAATTGGCTTCTTTCACTTAAGGCTCACTCATGTCTTTTGTGGCTTGATAACTCAGTTCTTTTTAGTACTGAATAATATTCCAATGTATGGATGTACAACTCTTTACTTACACATTCACCTCTAGGATGTCTTGGTTGCTTCTAGGTTTTGGCAATTATTAATAAAGATGCTATAAATATCCACATTCGGGTTTTAAAGTGGACTTAAGTTTTGACTCCTTTTGATGAATACCAAGGAGCATGATTTCTGGATCGAAGTAATTGTTGGGGTATGAATTGTCCCCAAGGAGCCACAGAAAACATTAAGGGAATATGAACTTATAATAAGCCTTTAAAGGGAATAGTGAGTCTCAAACTCGAAAGGACACTGATAATTGGAAGGAATCGAGAAAAGTTATGTATTAGGATACACATGGAGAAGCTGGAAATTATACTCCAATAATGCTATTAAAATACCAATAGCTATTCATTTTCTATGTATTTATTAACACATAGTGAGGCTAAGTATGGTACACGAGTACACACAGCTAATAGGTATTAGGGTAAGCATTTGAACCCAGATACTCTCTCACCAGTATACTTGATTTTTAGTCCTCAATATAACCCCATAAAATATGATTTATGTAACTTTTTCCCATTTCACATATGAGGAAATAAGCCTAAAGTTTAACTTACTCAAGGCCACAGAGCTCATCATGCTGGATCTGGGTCAGATCAATCGGATTATAACTTACATTTATAATAGTTTAAAGTTATTCGACCCAGAAGCAATTATCCTCAAAACCACAGACATGAGTTTACATTCATGGACAGCTGATGGAGCTGGCATTGTAAATATGAAGTCCAGAAAAGCATAGTAGTTTATCCTCTTCCTAATAACTCGACTGCCTTGTTGAGGTCAAGAACTTGACATATAGCACAAAGCCTAGAAGGCTACAGCTAAGTAAGTATTAGTGGACTGAAATAGTCTGTAAAGGAAGAGCCAGACTTCTTCTAACTTGGCTGAGAATACCATTTATTTCCATAGTCAATCTTAAGAATCAATTGACTTGTTTTTAGAGTATATTAGTAAATGAGTCATGTTCTAGAATCTATGTAGTTTCACCTAGTCTTTCTAACATTTTCTAGAATAACATCCTGATGTCTCCTATCTGATTGGTTACCATACACAATGGTGGCCATTACTAAGAAAGATTTTTCACCATTACTGAGGCTAACTATGTAATAGATTTTGTGCTTTGCTAGTAGTAACACATTAGTACTTAGAAAAGGTGTAGGAGGCAGATACTATTATAATCTCTTCTCATTCTACAAATGTAAAAACTGAGACATGGTGAGACTAAGCAACTTGCTCAAGGACACATAGTAAGTAGCAAGGCCAGACTTTGAGTCCGGGTAGACAGAGTTGGATTTAAGTAATTAATGAATACAATTAACCTACATCTCACGGCCATAAGCTAAAAAAATTGGAGCTAGAAGAGACAGTTTCCAGAGGAGAGAGATTATTCATTCATTTAGCATTTATTGATTACATACTTTAAAGGAGTTGTGTTATACATCATACTAAGACATTGTTAGGTGATTAAATGTGATTTTCACTATGTAAATTTTACAGATGTATACTCTACCTTTTAATATAAATTTCCTCTGAATTTAATATTTTGAGTGGACTATTCAAGAGCAGAACTCACCTCTTTATCCCATCATCTTCCTCCTGTATTGAAAAAAATAAAAAGAATAGGAGTTGATGTACTACTAATAATAATAGTAACATAATAACCTCCAAAGCATTTTTATTGTCTCATTATTTTTTAATGTGTGTGAAATCATGGCAGTTAGATATGCAAAAGATGAATAAAAGAAAAAAGATAATTCATTTAGTACATCCCACTAGTATTGAATAATTCCCTATGGCATTTGGCAAAGACAGGCTCTTGTCTAATTTTGAATGGCTCAATTGAAGCGTCTGCTAGAGGTTCATTCTAGAGGACTTTCTATGAAAGGCTTATAACATTTAGCCTAATTTTCCACTCCTTAAAATTTCAGAGCATTACTCTTAATTACATTCTGTAACCTTCTCAGCCTTTACTGACTCCTTGTTTCATGCTATTTAGTGACTCACTGTCCTTCTAAGTAGGTATTATGTTTCCCTACTGTTATTTCTGGGTGAAACATTTTTATCTTTACATGGATTGGTTGTAACCCTATAAAAAGATCATTGTGTATTCTTCCTCTTTGAATTTGTTCTGTGTTATCTGTGTGTCAATTTATATATTCATTAATTTGTGATTTAAATTTGCAAATTTTAAGTTCTTATATCAGAATTCTAACAGATCATTTGAACAGTGGTCGGTCATTTGCTAAATTCATGGGGTTAACATCCAGATCCATATTTTCCATTTATGCTATAACATAGCATGTCTGAACACTTTTCCTATATTCTCTCTCTATATATGTCAAAATAAAAGAACACTTTTAAAAGAGTATTGAATAAAATGTTCATATAAATTTTAGACATATGAAATTTATGTGTCACATTTCTATAGAGAACTAATGGATATATTATTGTGTAGAAACATAATGATTTTTTTAAGACTAGAAAATAATGTGATGTTTCTAGAGGCTGTCAATCAATAGTTTATTCTTATTGATTGACATTTTTTAAAACCTTATGTAGAGACTCTTCAATAGGTTAAATAATTTTACCATTTGTTTCTTGATATAACTGCCAATCTTATACCATTAAAATAAACACTGAGGCAAGAGTCTTTTAAGAAGTAGTTTTTTAATCCTTTCTACTTATCAATAACTTTTCATTATTTTTGTCATATTACAACCCTTTCATACCATAGCCAAAGCTGCTGTTGTTAGTCTGTATTTTAGAGGAAAACAATGAGGAAGCAAGAATGTATTGTAAAGTTTGAACACAATTATTTTGTGAAAATTGTATGTATTATAATTATAAATTTTTTTTGTAGGGAGTGCTAGCTAGTTACTACTATGCACAAGGCCTGGTGGTTATTATTCATATTGCAATCCACACGCTATCATGGAAAGTGCTACCCACACACTATCATGGAGAGACAACATTTATGACACTGAACTGGGGATATGCATGTTGCAACAAATCCTTGATTATCAGAGTCCCATGCTGAGCTGCAGTACTGCTTCCCCTGTGTCCCTGCTGAGAATCGCTGTGCAAAGGTTTGTCTTGACAGGCAGTCCTATAAAAATTGGGGCTTATCTGCTATATTGCTTTGATATTTTAATCTATTTTTGGATAGGTTTTACACTTTGGCACTTGATATATTGTCTTTCCTTTGGGTATACCTCTGGTGGCATTTCGGCATTTACTAAAAGTGCTATAGCAATTCCCACATCAAGATAATCCTGCTTCTTCATGTTCTTTCAGAATAAATGCAATGTGTCTTATTTCAGGACAAGTGAAACATAATTAATATCTCTTCCTAACTTAGAATATTTTTTAAAGAAAATAGATCTGCTGTAGCCAGGCAAAGCCATCATGGTCAGGAGTTAATAAATGTTTAATCCAGTGATTCTCAAATTTTAGTGTGAATTGAAATTAGTTGGAGGGCTGTTATAAACACACACTGCTGGGCCTTATCTCAAGAATTTCTGATCTGTAGTCTGGAATGGTGGTTAAAAGATTTAGAATTTCTAACAAATTTCAATGTGATGGTTATGCTGCTGGTCCAAAAACCACCTTTAAGACTCACTGGGTTATAGAACATTATCAAACCACAATGCTTAAGACTGTGACTAGGCCAGGAAAATCTGGAACCCACACTGGAAAACCACTGATCTCATCTACTAGTTGGCAAACTTATTTTGTAGGAGACCAGATAGTAAATATTTTAGGTTTGTGGGCCAAATGGTCTCTCTTGCAACTACTCAACTTGCTGTTATAGCAGAAAACCAGCCGTAAACAATACATAAATGAATGGGTGTGGCTTTGTCCCAATGACATTTTATTGATAAAAACAGGCAGCAAGCCAAATTTGGCTGATAGACCATAGTTTGCTAGTCCCTGATCTAATTCATCAGTAAGAAACTTGTGTCTTTTCTCACAAACCATCTGTATCTTATGTATTAACTAGCAATGTTCCCAGCTTAGAGCTATGACCTGTAGAGCATATATAAGAAATATAAATCTGGTTTTTTAAACTGTCTTTAGGAGAGTAGAGTTTAGTGTAATATAGTCTTCATACAATTTGAAAGAAATGAAATGCTTAGGCTGGAATAGATTTTATGAAATAAGCGAATCATGGAAAGTAAGTAGAAACTAGGCAAAAGAGCAGAACAAATATCTCAGAAAGGACAGCAAGAGAAAAGACATGAAGAGAGGACATAGTACATTTTTTGAAGTGATGGTGAGGATATCCATTACATTAAAAGGAATGTAGAAATCTATAGAAATGTGGAGTCACAAATATTTATTAACATTTATTGTGTATATTCTATATAGTAACAGTTATAGATCCTGAGGACCCAGTTAATATAGTTCTTGCTTTCAAGAGGCTCAGAGATGGATCAAGATATAAAAGCATCTCAAAGCCTTATACAAATATTTGAAGTTGATATGCTTAACTCTGGTGGGTTTTCAACAAATGTTTAATTAAAAATGAAATTTATGTGATTGAAAACAGGGAAGTTTTATTAGTTATTGATCAATAAAGTGTCTTGAAGAAGACTATTTTAGAAAAAGAAGGTAGCCATCCTGTATAAGTTAATAAAATGGTAACCATAAAAAGTTATTAATAATATTATATTAATCTGCTAGGTTGGACATAGCATGTGTTGTATTGGTTTTTTTCTTTTATATATGGTGTTTAGGAAAATGCAAAATACATGTATTAATATGTGTGTATTAACTCACCATCAAAATTAAAGACAAGTTCCAGAGTTGTACCATTTTGTACTTCTGATATGAGAAAATACCATTTAAAAGTCTCCATATAGAGAGAAACATCTTCCATAGTTGAGTGCACTTTTTATTTATGAGATCTTATTGTTAAAACATTGCATATATGATCTGGTTGGAGTTTATTATGAAATAAAACATACAGTGGGAGCTAGCAGTAAATGTTGGTGTGACACTTAAGTGAGATAATCATTAAGTTTCTTTTAGTCCCAGTGTCTAATTTTAGGTAATTCTTGAAAGATCCACAAAGAACTAACTCAGACAAGATTTTCTGCAGCCTGAGGAAAAAAAGTCACATCTTTCAACAATGAATTTCAGCACAAGAAACTAGAGTTCATTTCATTTAGTAAGTAGAATCCTTAATATGGGGATAGGAAAAGCAAGGATTAGTCAAAAGCATTATGTTACACAAGATGACATACGACTTTCCATCTATCTAACTCAATCTATGTGGTTTGATTTTTAATCACATGCAAGGATGCAGATGGCAATATGCCATTTTAATCCAGTTAGATGCCAAGAGAAAGGTTAGGAAAAAAGTCCCATGTGGCTTGGCATTTCTTGTGTTTTGTAGCTGGAAGCCTTGAGCTTCTTTGTGAACATGTCTCTCCCTTATTCGTTGCGGCTCCTTCTGTTACCAAAACACTGGGGGGGTTCAGTTTAGGTCTGCTGCTTGCCACACAGAAAGCCAATTACGGAGGCAAGTATTGCCATGGAAGAAGGATTAAGTGGGGTGCTGAAGCTGAGGAGATGGGAGATTAGTCTCAAATCCATCTTTCTGACCTACTAAAATTAGAGGTTTATGTAGCAGGATTTGAAATGTCACCATGTATGGCAAAACAGGAACTTGCAAGGGATAAGAGCAGTCATGATAAAGGAGGGTCCTGGCCTCTCACTTTCTGGATGTGGTGGTCTGGTGAGTTTCAGTTCTTTGATACTTTTTGAGAGGACTGGGGATAGAATCAATTCCTGAAAGAGAAATTCAGGTAAAACAAATGTAGTTTTAAGCTTTAAGACCAGAAGGGTCATTTTCTATATTTATCCAAAAAAGACCCAAAGCCTATCTATGGACTACTGGACTGGTTTCACTTCTTCATTTTCAGTGTTGAGGGACAGCAGAAACCCACATTTGTAATAAACGATCATTAATTTCCTTCACACTCTTACCCATAAATAGAATCTTGAGGCACTTAAATAAAAGTTGAGAATTAATTAGTGACTTTCAGTCCTCCTCATTCTATATTTCTTTCATTCTTCACAAATGAGATAGTATTAAATGTCCTGAATTATGTGTGTGTGTAGGCACGTGTGTGTCCATACAAATGAGGTAATAGCATTCTTCAACTAAAGAGTTTATTTGAAGCTTGAGCCACTATAGCAAAATTCCACAGACTGGGTGGATTAAACAACAGAAATTTGTTTCTCCCAGTTCTGGATACCTGGAAGTCCAGGATCAAAGTTCCAGCTAGTTTTCAAGGGCTCTCTTGCAGATGATTTCCTTCTTGTTAGGTTCTTACATAGCAGAGAGAGAGTGTGTGTGTGCAAGCTCTCTGTTTTTCTTTTTTCTTTTTTCTTTTTAGATCTCTAATTGTAAAAGGACCCACCTCCAAATACTATAACATTGGAGATTAGGACCTTAATATGTGAATTTTGGGAAAACACAAACATCTGGTCCATAACATTTGAGGATAGGTAACTCTAGGATGCTTTTAATTAACGTACTAACCAAGTTAGGTTATCCTTTTCAAAAGGTTATTTTCTTGTGAGAAAAGAAATAATAGATGGAAGAATTAGAATATTGTAGTTTCTAAATTGGTGAATCTACAAGATCTACCTTAAGCACCTTTTCTCTAAAAGCAGAAGGAATTTAAGACAAAAATTCAGAGTCATTATTTTATTCTGTATTTTGGTAGTTGATAAATTTATGACATGTTATTATTTCCTATTATGTAAAGCTTAAGGAAGATGGAAGATATTGAAATGAGGGTGAAAAAACTAGGAGGAAGTAAACTGATTTAACAGAAAGGTAAGAATTTTTTTGGTCAGAAGCTTGTACAATGCTACAAATTAATCTTGATAGAAGGAAAAAATAGCTTATTTGGAGTTAAGTAATTTTGAAAGGAGAATAAAAATTCTTCATAACTTTCAAGTATCAAAACTAAGATAAAAATATAATAAAGAGGATGAAGCAAAAATAAGTAGCTTCATAATTCACAGCACTGTTACTTAATATCACAGCCTATTAATATGAAATGTAGAATAACCAATCTTGGCATTAGAAGATAAAAAAGTAAAAGACTCAATGTCTTAAAATAACATATAATTATATCAGTCATTTATTGAGCACCTAGTACATGCTGGGCAATGTGTGAGGCACATTACATACTGTGTCTCTATTTCTCAAAATAGATCTGCAAGTTACCTGTTTTCATTCCAATTTTAAGGTGAAGTAAGTGAGACTTAAAGAGATTAAGAAATTATCCAAGGCTGTGAAGGTATGAAGAGCAAAGCTTTCAGTCCTAGACATGCTCTTCCTAATATACATCTCTTCCTTTGCCTAATCCCTTTTTCCCAAAGAGATCCTAAGTTATTTCCTTTCCAGTTACGTATTTTCTGTTTCATGTTTATTTGTTGTTTTTTTTTGTTTTTTTTTTTTGTTTTTGAGGCAGGATCTCTGTCACCCAGGCTTCAGTGCAGTGGTACAATCACAGGTCACTGCAACCTTCACCTCACAGGCTCAAGTGATCCTCCCAACTCAGCCTCCCAAGTAGCTGGGACTACAGGCATATACCATCATGCCCAGCTAATTTTTAATTTTTGTTTTTTGTAGAGACAGGGTCCTACTATTACAGGATCCTTAGGGTGATGCTCTTCTGTCTGGAAACCTCTGTTGCCAGCAGCGCCTTTGCCTGAGTTTTGCTCAGGCCCACTGGACTTGTGCCCCCTCGGCCTGGCAGGCTGCACTTGGCTCACACTACTGTCCTTGATTTTATGCCTGCCAAGGGTGAATAGGGTGGTAGGGGCTGTGTGAGAGAACGAGCATGGGGTCTGGCCACTGTGCAGAGCCAGGCATGCTGGCTGCACTGAGGTGGGCAGCCGCAAGCACTGGCCTGGGTGCTGGTTCCCTGTGAGGCTACAGCTGGACCAGGTGCACTGCAGGCAGCTTCCATGGCTAGCACCAGGGAAGACAGAGATGCCTGGAAGCTTGGAGATGTCAGGAACCTCAGAGCCCCAAACAGAGGGTCACAGCCCTGGCTCAGGGAGCTCCTAGGTCTGGGAGGGCTGCAGCTCTTGTCTTCTTTCTTCTCTTCTTCTTATTGCCTGCCATGTGGAGCATGTTTCAGCCTGTTTGTTATAGCTCTTTTAGCCTGTCATTCAGTGGGTCCTGAATTCTTGTCCTGTGTCCAGGTAGAATGAGGGATGAGGACAAATAGGGGGTGAGCAAGGTGAAGATGAGCTTTACTGAGCAACAGAACAGCTCAGAGAAGACCCCCATTGGATAGCTCCTCTCTGCAGGCAGGATGTACTAACAAGTGCTCAGCTCTCAGCAGAGAGGAGACCCTGGAGTGGATGGCTCCTCTCTGTAGCTAGTTGTCCTATTGTTTCCTTAGCTTTCAGCAGAGAGGGGACCCTGGAGTGGGTAGCTCCTCTCTGTAGCTGGTTGTCCTATTGTCTCCTTAGCTTTCAGCAGAGAGGGGACCCTGGAGTGGGTAGCTCCTCTCTGCAGCTGGTTGTCCTATTGTTTCCTTAGCTTTCAGCAGAGAGGAGACCCTGGAGTGGGTAGCTCCTCTCTGTAGCAGGTTGTCCTATTGTCTCCTTAGCTTTCAGCAGAGAGGGGACCCTGGAGTGGGTAGCTCCTCTCTGTAGCTGGTTGTCCTATTGTCTCCTTAGCTTTCAGCAGAGAGGGGACCCTGGAGTTCCTCTCTGTAAGCAGGTTGTCCTGTCATCTCCTTGAGTCTGGCTGAGTCCACGGTTTTTATGGGCTTCAGCAGGGAGGAAGTACATACTGATTGGTTTATGGGTGGTGATGCATGGACCTGGAAAAAGCACTGTATTTCCCATTCTGGTCTGTCAGCTCAGCTCCCAGACTTCAGGCCATCGTTGCTTGAAGTTGCACTTTTACTGGGGACCCATATCTTGAACCCAAGGAGCCTGTCTACTTTCCCTTGTCACCCAGGCTGTTTGTGCTGAGGGTCTCCTGCAATCTTATGCTGAGCTACCCTCAGCCGCTTCTCAGCCTTTCTGCTGTGCTTATTGGTGCCCGAAGTCTGGAGAGGGCCAAGGCAGCAGGGGGATTGTGTGTCAGTGCTGTCCCAAGCATGTGCATACCTGGCCAGATTGCAACAATGTCCACCCTCAGCCTCAACATTTCTCCATGACCAAAGCAGGGACCAGGAGCGGGGAGGAGGCTGGCTATGGGAGCAGGCACTGCCAAGCCTGTGGGTGCAGGTGTAGAGATGCCCAAGTCCACAGTGCAGTTATGCCTGGAAGGGTGGGGGTCCTGCCCTACCATCTCAGAAGGAGCGTGGAGATTCCACCTGTTCCTGGCTCCTGCCAGGCCGTGGGGCAAGCAGCACTGGCCACGCGTCCCCCACTGTTGCCAGTGTCATGGCAGCAGCCACTCCAGATAGGCTGCTACTGTCAACACCACTGTATTCCCCAGGCAGGTCTCAAACTCCTGGGCTTAAGCAGTTCTCCTGCCTTGGCCACCCAAAGTGCTTGGATTACAGGCGTGAGCCACTGTGCCTGGCCTGCTTTATCTTTTATTATGGTTTAGTAGTGTGTGGCATAAATTAAGTGCACAATCTATGCTTGCTTATTAGATGCAAGTGTAAACATGTAAAAATGAAAGGAAGGGAGAAATCTGTGAGTTTGTATATACATTTGTTGTTGAGATGAAATGCTGTGCTTTAAAAATAAAAGATCTATACATTCTTGACTTCCAAAAGAAATGAAAAATTCTGTCTTTTTACAATAAAAAAGAACTGGTAAGAATGCTAAGAAACATTAACCAAAGAATAAAATTCAAGAGACAACAGATAAATTCTCTGATGCAGCTCCCAATTTAACTTCTCACCTCTGGTTTTTGATTTATGAACAGGAAATGAGCTTTGACTATTAGGCACCTGGATGAAGAGCCCTGGGTTCAGATTGTCAGTCTCCTGTAACCTGAAAAAGCCCTTCATTTGCACTAGGAACATTCAATTGAAGTAGGACTTAATTACTTTAATTCGATTATAGGACTTTTATTCTTGAATCAACTTTTAATGAGGTGACTTTGCGTATTTCTATAGTGTGCCAATAGCTACTAATTGAGAAAAAAGAAGAATGCAAGCATTATTCTATGGCAAAGTTTTATGTATTTCAATTTTTAATTCAACTTCTTTTCGTGAATTTAAGTCCATTTTTTTGAGGAACATTATATAATTATTTTAATTTCCGTGTGGCTGTTGGAATTAGTACAACCTTCTTGTCTTGATGTGTATCACTTCTCTGTCTGTACTTGTAAATGTTACAACTAATCAAATTGTCTTGTTTTTGGTTTAAGTCAGCCCAGTCATTTTTATTTAAAAAATCACAAAAGTGCAGTTGGTGCCATGATACAACATGGCTTGCATAACTTCTTTATTCCAAGTTCGTATGGATTTGTTGACCTTTTGGAACACGTCTCAGTACATGGCCAGACATAGACTGTGAACTTCTGTTTATACATTAAGGCTTACTGTGTGTAAAACTTTACATGATGTGGATAATGGAAAGACACAAAATAATAATAGCACAGCACAAAGAGCTGGGACATTGGAGCAGAGCCATTATGGCCATCAGCACACTTTAGGAACGTAGATGAATCTTAACTTTTCTGAGTCTTCTCTTGCTTTCAAATGTAAGGAGTTAGATTTAAATAGGGGAAAGGTGACCAATTCCTGTGTCTTGGAGGGTCAGGCAGTTAATGCAGATTTATGAAGTGGCTGGGTGTGAGACAGCAGGAATTGGTAGGCCTGTGGGGAAAGAGACTATGCCTTTTATAAAGGCATTAAGATACAAGTATTTTAAAATAGTCAAAGAATTGGGGAGGAGCCATGGAAAAGAGGAGAGGGAAGGGGAGGGTTGAATTTGGCCTTAAGATTGAATTAATTTCTAAGGTTATTTTCAACTCAATATATGACTATAGAATTTTGTTACTGTGTTAATACTTATACTACTGCCTAGCATTTGTTGAGCTCCATTTGTGTTACTTTCTATTGAATTAAAACTAAATAAGTAAAATTAAATTAAACACTTTTTACATTTCCTTGAATTTTACAGTACATTTGGGAAAAAAAATTATCTTTTGACCATAAAATTCAATACTTACATGAGTCATCAGTTTAATCTTTTCTGAGGCTTAAAAAATTATTTATCTAGAATGAGAACTTCAAATCTAGGTCTGACATCCAATAATAAAACTAGCCTGTAAATTATTGGTTAGCAGCTTATTTCATTTGTATTTTATTTTTATCATCATTTAACAAAAATATTCTTCATGTTAAAAAATTGGTGGCCTAAATAATTATATTTTCTAGCATAATTTTCTAACTTCATCAGCTCTTACACTTTTATTTTCCTTTATTTTCTTTTTTACAGCAGTGGCATATATTCTTTTTTTTTCCCCCCACTTTTGACTGCCTTTCAAACATGTATTTTACCTGAGAAAATAAGTACATTTTATCAGATGCTAATGGCAATTACGCAACAGGCTTAGTGGAAGATGGGAAGTTGGCCAATACAATATATATACTCTTAGGATCTTGTCTAATGTTTTGGCTCAGTTTAAATAAGAATTTATGTCTGCAAGAAAATTGGACCAAGATTTTAGGGAGCCACATGTGTTATTCTAATGATAAAGGGAGAATTATAAGGAGCTTTGATTTTATGGTTTCATTTGGGCCCTTCCAATGTCTTTTTTCTTACCTTTATTACTCATATAGCTTTTTAGTTCATGATCATATGTAGACAGATTTGAGTTATTTCAAGTATGATCATTTTGAGAATTGATACAATGTCTTTTAGGTGGTTTTTCCATTTGTTAATAGAAGCTATTACTGACTTATATAGTCCCAAAATATTTTAAGAGAGTTTTGCTTTGGATGTTATAGTCCAGCCATGTTGTAATGATTTTGAATATTTGCTATCCAGTTCTTTGATAACCAAGCCAACCAGGAGAACTTCAATATTAATGTCAAACTGATTAGAAGTGGTTACATCTATTTCATGACTCACTTACATCTTGTATTAGCAAAATGTATTAGCTCTTTTTAAATAAACATCCATTCTGTCTTCCAAAGATTCCACACATTGTGAAAATAAGGATAAACATTTAAGTGAAATGTTAGCAGTTAAAGCTATTTAAGGAGGCCTTCTAGTGATGCCAACTTGTATGTTGTTAGCTCGTTTTATAAAAGCATTTTATAAAAATAAGAAAACACTCACACACAAAAAAACCCTCAGAAATTACCAGTGTGATTTAAGCATTTTCTTTAAGATATGCATTCATACATTTATTTTTAATATTTTATTAAAACATAAATGTGGTCAAGGCAGACATGGAAACTACAAACCTAATTTTTAAAAAAATATTGTCATCTGAGGCTCAGAGAATTAAGGAACATCTAACCCATTGTTGAGCTTGCTGATTCCCAACAGGAAAATAAAGTAACACAAGCATCTAGATTCAGGTAGTTAATTTTACTTTTCTTGTCTATACTCCTTATCAGTGATTGTAACAGTAAGAACTCTCAAACCTGAATTCCTTTCATGCTATGAAAGATCTTCTGATATCCACTTAACATAAGTTTACCTTTAGCATTTGACATTTAATAGCCATGGATTTCAAATGAAGTGTTTAATTAAAATCAAAGTGCTATTGTTTTTAATAATCTAGAAAGAATGAGCATGAATTAAATTTAGAAAAATATGACAGTGGCTTTAAGAGTCCTGTAGCTCCGGTGTAAATATTGCAGTTGTTTGAAAAATTTTATAAAATACTCTTATTATCAAAATCTAAAGTTTAATGAGGCAGTAAAGTTGAGATAAGGAACCTAGAATAATAATGGTAAAAATTTAGCCATAGCGAAGTGTATCTAAGCAAAGTTTTCTGGTCAATTAGCTTTCACTGTGCTAAACAGTGACAAACTACAAAAATAATTAGAAATCACATATTAGTGAGTGTCTAGATGCTGAGACTACTTAGAGACATTTTATGATGCCAGAGATTTTCCATCACTTCTTGGGTTTCTTTAAACCAGGGTAGATGCAATTATTGGAATTTTTATTTTTCTTGAAAAAGTTCTTATTAAACTAACCAATGAACATGATTTATCCCAGAATTTACTGTTTGCTGTTTTATTTTCCTTAAGAGGTAGATTTTGCTTTGGGTTCAAAACCAATACATAAATTAGAACAGTTAAGTGCTCTAACAGTGATAATTCAATGGAAAATAAAATCTGGTATCATATGCAATTTTGTAACACTCATGATCTATACATTTCTGAACCAACAGATTTAAGTGAAGAGTCTTGCTGATATTCTGAGTCCTGTTCAAAAGAGAAATAGAGAAGCAAATTGATGGCAAATGTCTTGAGGTACTTTTCATAATGTCCTTAAATTCATCCCACCCTCAATGTAATTTTACTGAAATAAGGTTTCTGAAGTGAATTCAGTCATCATGAGATTGACTTTATTAGGAAGATTCATAGTCTATTTGTTTAAAATGCATTTTGATAAAATCGTTAAAATATTTTTGGCTTCAGGAACATAATGCACTTAAATAATATAAAAAAGCATACAACTTATTAAGCTAAAATCAATATTTAAATTTAACGTACTATTTCAGGTAGAAATGGTAATTTTTTTTATTATTTTGTATTATTATAACCTATCCTTGAAACTAAAATTATATTGTTACTTTTTATGTTTTTTAATAATAATCTGTGTCCCTCTCAGAGGGCAAGCTTTTAACAGTTCTTTTTCTAAAGATAGAAAAGAAAAAACAACATTCATACAGTGAATAAAAAGCCATGAAGAGCTAAGCAATATTTTAAAAGGGAAAAACTCCAACTCATTAACTTTTTAGCTTTATGATGTAGATAAATTGTTAGCTGTCTCTTGCCTAATTTTGTAAGTTTTTGAAGGTCTTTGCATATAGTTCTTGGGATAAATTTCAAAGATATCAACTTTTAATCATATTAATCAGTTTGACAGCAATGTATTTAGTACTTGATGCTGAAAATTATCTTTACACAAGTGGCTTTCATTTCCTTATATAACTAGAATAGATCTGTAACATTCCATTTGCAAATATGACATATGGTCTCTTGTTAATTTACATGGAATAAATTTTGTACTTTTTGTGTATGAAGTGCTTTCTTGTCCTTGGAACATCTTTTTACATTTTTCTTCCCAAAATAACTGTTTCTAAAAGTGATTTTTTTCCAAACTGAATGTTCACCTTTTAATTCAAAGTTGTATTGCTGTAAAACTCTTATTCTCTCTTTCATAATATTTCCACTACAGGTAACATACTAACATTTTAAATAAAACTTTAAAATTTCTCAAGGATAATTTAATACAAATATTTATGGTGAGCCTATTATATGTTCAGATGCTATTTTGGGTAGTGGGAGAATAAAGATGAATATACAACCATACTTTCCTCAGGATGTTCAGTCTAGTGGGGGATACAAAAACATTACAATACAGAGTCATATCATACTAATAAATAACTGGAAATTGAAAATTTTCTTAGGCAAGATTATTGTTTTTTACTTCACTTTATTTCCAGCCCAGATCAGTCATAGGCTTCAGTCAAGTACTAGGGGGATCATTTTTTAGAGTCAAACTGCTATCATTGCCAGACCAAAAAAGTTAGCATATAACATACAACATAACATATAATATAAAATAACATATCATATGCATATATGATACTTTAACATTTAAAACAAAAAAAGACTTTACTGAAAGTTTGTAAATACAAAAGGACTAATATTTAATACAAAATAACAATGATGTGTTTTTTTCTGTCTCATCATACCGTAGGATATTTTTACTCTTTGTGTTGCTCTGAACTTCCTGCAACTTCTGTGTAATGCCTTTTTTCTTTTATATAATAGTAAAGGTGAATATAGTCAAATATGAAGTTCACTTTTATTTGTAGCTCTGCTATTATGAAGCCCACATTCACTAATTCCTGGTATTAATCTGATGTGAAAATATCAAAGCAAATATCCTATCAAGAAAAGAAGTTGACTACTTAGGATTTTGCTTCCTAGAAGTGGCAAGTGTTTTGACTTGTTGGAATTGGAGTCTAGATCTGTCTATGGACTTTATATCTACAGGCTTCTTTTGGTAGACCAGCTGTTTCTCAACCAGGTTTTTTGTTTCTATAAATTTATGATATGAACAATCCCTATCTAAAATATCCATTATTTAAACATCAGAGCACATTTTATACCATTGTAAGTTAAACCTCTCCTTCTCTGAGAAAATGGTCTTCCAGCACACAGGTCATTTGAAGTTGTAAAATCAAAATTTGATTCCAAATAAAATTACAGTTTTAGTAAATAAAGAATGAACAAGTCTTCTAATTTGGCTATACTTTCTGGTAACAGTTTTGCAGTTTTGAATCAGAATATGTGTTTTTGCCACAATTTAACATCAAACAACTAAGATGTCATTAGTTCTCTTTTTTTCTAGATTCCTTTATTCAAGATTTATTAAACTGTTTTAGAGAAACAGCATATAATGTCTATTTAAATATTTTTCATTATTCTCAATGTATTTCCAAATTAAAGTAGAATATTATTTTTAGTTCCATACTTTGAAAGTGAATTATGACTGGCCACCATTTTAACACCTTTTCTATAGCCATTAATAATGATAACCATCTTACAGGCACATGTCTAAGGAACACATATATTTTCATTTATATAAATTTAGAATCTCATGTGATTCTGCACATTTTGAGGAAACTGAAAAATGAATAAAAGCTTTCATTATGTAATTCTTAATATCACAGGTAAACAAATCACTCCTCTTTTTAACAGTGTTGTATACAAAAAATGCAGCGTATTTAGCAGGAGATATATATTTTTTTTCTTTGAGATGGGATCACCCTTTGTCACCAGGCTGGAGTGCAGTTGGTATGATCTTGCCTCACTGAAACCTCCGCCTCGCAGGTTCAAGTGATTCTTCTACCTCAGCCTCCTGAGGAGCTGGGACTACATGCATGTACCACCACACCTGATTTATTCTTGTATTTTTAGTAGAGACGAGATTTCACCATATTGGCTAGGATGGTCTTGATCTCTTGACCTCATGATCTGCCTGCCTCAGCCTCACAAAGTGCTGAGATTACAGACATGAGCCACCACACCCAGCCATTTTTTGCATTTTGTTTGGTCAGAAGTTATACATTGATTAGATTTGTCAAAACTTATATTCACACTGTCTGCCAAACATGCAGAGATAAGTGTGTTAGGCAGAATAGTGGCCTTGTAAAGATGTTCAAATCCTAATTCGTGAATATGTTATATTACATGACAAAGGGAGATTAACGTAGCAGATGGAATTAAGGTTGCTAATCAGATGACTATAAAATAGGAGAAAATACACTGGATTATTCAGGTCGGCCCATTGTAATTATAGGGTCCCTTAAATGTGGAAGAGGAAAACAGAAGACTTATGTCAGAGTGATGTGATATATGAGACTCAATCAGCCATTGGTTGCTTTGAAGATTAAGAAGGCCACTAGCACTACATAAAGGTAAAACCTGAAACTATAAAAACCTGGAACATAAATGTAAAACCTGCAACTATAAAATCCCCACAAGAAAATCTAGGCAATACTATTCAGGACATAGGCACAGGCAAAATTTCATGATGAAAACGACAAAAGCAATTGAAACAAAAGCCATTGACAAATGGCATCTAATTGCCAAATTGACAAATGGCATCTAATCAAGCTAAAGAGCTTCTGCATAGCAAACAAAACTATCAGCAGAATGAAGAGAGAACCTACAAAATAAGAGAAAATTTTTGCTATTTATCCATCTGACAAAGGCCTAATATCAAGAATCTACAAGGAACTTAAATTTACAAGAAAAAACCAACCATCAGAAAGTGAGCAAAGGACATGAACAGACACTTCTCAAAGAAGACATTTATGTGGCCAAAAAACATATGAAGAACTCTACATCACTGATCATCAAAGAAATGCAAATTAGTATCACAGTGAGATATCATCTCATACCAGTCAGAATGGTAATCATTAAAAAAATCAGGAAACAACAGGTGCTGGTGATATTGTGGAGAAATAGGAACCCATTTACAGTGTTGGTGGGAATATAAATTAATTCAACCATTGTGGAAGACAATGTGGTGTTTCCTCAAAGATCTAGAACCAGAAATACCATTTAACCCAGTAATCCCATTATAGGGTATATACTCAAAGGAATAGTAAATCATTCTATTATAAAGATGCATGCACATGCTTGTTCATTGCAGCACTATTCACAATAGCAGAGACATAGAATCAACCCAAATGTCCATCAGTGACACAATGGATAGAGAAAATGTGGCAAATATACACCATGGAATAGCAGTCATTAAAAGGAAAAGGATCATGTCCCTTGCAGGGACATGGATGGTGCTGGAAGCCATTATCCTCAGCAAACACAGGAACAGAAAACCAAACACCACACGTTCTCACTTATAAGCGGGAGCTGAACAATGAGAACACATGGACACAGGGAGGGGAGCAACACACACTTGGGCCTGTCATTGGGATAGGGGGAGGGAGAGCATCAGGATGAAAAGCTAATGCATGCAGGGCTTAATACCTAGGTGATGGGTGGTAGGTGCAGCAAACCACCATGACACATTTACTTATGTAAAGTACCTGTACATCCTGCACATGTATCTTAGAACTTAAATATTTTTTAAAAAAGAAGTGCACTAGAAGGTGGCCTCTAGAAGCTACATCTGGAGTGGCTTAAAACAACATAAATTTATTCTCTTGCAGTTCTGGAGGTAAGAGGGTTGAAAATGATCTCACCTGGTTAAAACCAAGGTATCAAGGTTATAAATAAAGGTACCAGAAGAGCTGAGTTTCTTTCTAGAGCATTCAGGGTGAGAATTAGTTTTCTTGACTTTCTAGCTTCTAGAGGCCACCTTCTAGTGGACTTCTTTTTTAAAAAATATTTAATTTAAAAAGATTGTAGTTATCACCATGATAGGGATTCTAATGAGAAATTGGAAATACTCAGAAAATATTTTTTCTGTATTTTCTTTAAATCTGCACATGTGTTTTAAAAATGCATATCAGGAAGGATATACAGAAGTATAATAAAATATGAATTTATAAAATGTAATGAAAATATTTTTTGTTTCAATTCAGAAATTATTTCACATTTGAGTAAATTTTTGGGAATTCATGATTTGTTGTGAATGAAGATTAATAAAGTATAAAATAAAGCGCTTTTTTTTTAAATTTTTTATTTTAGAAACAAGGTTTTACACTCTTGCCCAGGCTGGCCATTGTTGTTCATTGTAACCTCAAACTCTTGGGTTCAAGTGATCCTCCTGCCTTGGCCTCTCAAAGCAGGCTATACTATGCCTGGGATCAAAGGAATGAGCCACTGGACTCAGACTTCAGAGCTATTTTTTAAGACTGAGAATTTTGATTTGCTTGTTTAACAT
The DNA here is from genome assembly GCA_004027715.1 of Plecturocebus donacophilus. Lineage (NCBI taxonomy): Eukaryota > Metazoa > Chordata > Mammalia > Primates > Pitheciidae > Plecturocebus > Plecturocebus donacophilus. The sequence continues at coordinate 5,273 of PVKP010010745.1, read as the reverse complement.
TAAGATGTGTTGCAGAATGGGTTGAGTTAGATTATATATGTTATCAGAAGAGCTTACTTTGGGTTAACACCTATAATTGTGGTTTTTTATCTTCCTTTCAGTCTTACCCCACTCAAGAGAGAAGATACCCTTATTAATATTGGTAGCTAAAGATGCTTTTTAGGGTTTATGTTATTTAGTCTTTGCTATTATTCTTTGTGACAAGATTTATTGGTTTCATTTTGCAATGAGGAAACTAAGTTAGAAAAGTTAAACACCTTTTTCAAGTTTATAGAACTAGATTGTGGCAAAACTAAATTTATTCATATTTCATATGGTTAGTCTTTTTGTCCCCACCCAAATCTCATTTTGAATTTTAATCCCCATAATCCTCGTGTATCAAAGGAGAGACCAGGTGGAGGTAACTGGATCATGGGAGAACAGTGGTCTCCCTCGTGCGGTTCTGGTGATAGTGAGTGAATCCTCAGGAGTTCTGATGGTTTTATAAGTGTTTGGCACTTCCTCCTGCATTCATTCTCCTTTCTCTGCCTTGTGAAGAAAGTGCCTTGCTTCCCCTTTATCTTCTGCCATGATTGTAAGTTTCCTAAGGCCTTTCAGCCATGCTGAGCTGAGTCAATTAAACCTCTTTTCTTTATAAATTACCCAGTCTCAATGGTATTTCTTTATAGCAGTGTTGGAGAACAGACTAATATAATACTTTTAAGCATTGAATTAAGAATTTATGAGCATGTGGCTAATGAATGTCCCCATTTGGTGAGAAATCTGGTCAAATTAATATCCAACAAAATTTTGTTTTTTCCTTGATATTAACTTTGATAAATTTCTGTGAAATAACAAATATACTCTTTAATAAAAAATTTCAAGCCACCTCTGCTTTGTCCTTAACACATATATAGCTTGCCTTTTGAATAGTCCAGTTCTGAATATTGCCAAATAACTTTATAGAGTAAGCCACACTGTAGTTTCTTGAAACAGGACACATTTCCTCTTCCCAAAACTATTAGAAATTTTTTCCTTATAACACTTATTGTATAAAATCATAAATCAAGGAGTTCATCCTTGATTTCAATAAATGCTTAAGAGATTTAATCAAATTTAAGATGCTCAATACATATACTTAGAACTTCTATTCAAAATATCTACTTCTCTCTAAACTTTTAATATCTATAATTTCACTTGCTAACAGGTTCCCTAATATGAATCTGCAAGGGTAGCTCTTTGTTTTTGCAATTTCTAAGCGGTAACTTTGTGCATAGGTCCATTGTGTAGGCAGAGGCTTTAAGCCCATTACCTGCTGTGTTTATTGATCTATTTCTTAATAATTCCATATCAGGCAATCACACAATTCATGAACGGTCTGGGAGGGAAGAAACACACACATTACTATCAGCGGGAGACTCAAGTAGCCATGCATTTAGAGGCTCCACTAAGAACTTTAGCTTTGTCTGTGTTACATAGAATGATTGTGAAGTACTGCAGTGAGACTTTTAAACAAATCAAAATTATAGGTTTCTTATTCTAAAATATAAACGTTTCTTTAAGGAATCATTTTGGTATTTGCCTCAGGTTATTTCCTCCTTCAGTTTGAATAGGATGTGAAATTTTCTAAGTCCAAATTAGCCAAGCAGTATTCGGTAATGTTCTGTCTTTGCTCTCAAATGCGCTTTTTCTATTTTGTGGCTCTGCTGAGTGTCTGGACTTGTGCTGTATATTCTAGGCCAGGCAATATTCAGCTATTCCAATGTCACCTCTGCTCCATCTACTGGAATAATTATATTTACTATGTACACTCTTTAGCAAAATCATTATTTTTATAATGGCTTTAAAATTTTTTCTGCAAAATATGGTGCCAAATAGTATTAAGTTATTTAGTTAAATTGAGAAAGAGCAGAATTAAGATGAAAGTATCAAATTAATCTTATCCAGTTTGCCTAATTATATGCAGCCTGCACAGATTTCTGTCATGGAGAGATAGAGATCTGCTTTGCATAGAGGGAGAAGCGGCCCATTAGGTCAGAGAAGTAGGTGAATTTTGAAATAAAGCTGGTACGCTGTAAAGCTCTGCAGCACTGGATTTGCTCTGATTCCTGATCTCACAGCCACAGTGAGGTATTTATTCTCATACTTGCTCAGGCTCCTCGTGTCTTCTTGCCTTTGCACATGTTCTTCTTTTTTCTTAGATCCCCCTTCTCAGCTGTCCATACTTGGAAAACTTTTGTGTCCATTTTTTAAGATTTTAAACAGTTTCTTTTACATACTTCCTGACCCCTATATGCAGAAAAAAAAAAGAGCTCATGTTTTGATGTCTCTATAATGCCTCCAGTTTATGTTTTAGCATTAATGACAAAATCATTGTCAGTATGCAGTATGCATATCTGCCTTTCCTTCTAGACTCTAAACTCCTTGAATGCAACAGAATTTTGTGGTTCTGTTTATTGTTGTTGTTAAATATCATCAACTGTCTTTGCTAAGAAGTCCCAATATCTGAAGATCACTTTGCTTGCAAAGTTCTTGGACTTGAGTACTTAAGTCCAGAGAAGGTAAGACAAAGCACCTTTGCTCTGCATAAAAAGATGTGAAAGATTTTAGGTAGGTGGTAGCAGTGAGACCAAGTACAGCGATATCATGACTGAGGTAGCCAGTGAGCAAGGCTGGGGCGTAATTGAGGGAAAAGGTGTTAAAGTGAAGGAGTACTCTGGTGAGATGCTCAGCCAGAGACTTGAACAACTAAACAGGAGTTAGAAGCATTGGAAAACAAAGAGAGATGCTTTGGTTTTCCTCAAGGTTGGCCTGAGAGGAAAGTAGAGATAACATTTCTAGTGATAGCTAGACATCTAGTTTAGAGCAAAACCTTAGGACTTTTAAAATACCTGGGACATAATGATACTTACTGAATGAACCAATAAAGGTATGAATGATGGCTTCTTAGCAAAGTACAGAAATAATCTGTAAAGTAGTTTATTTTAACGTTTTTTTTCCTCCAGAAATTGAAAAGCCATTAAAAGTAGCAAGGGAGGGAAAAGGCACTTATGAGCCTGGAACCTTACCAGCATTTTTCTTTGCAGCTGCAGGAAGCAGAGAACTGCAGGTCATGAGTGCCCATCACTTGCCTTAGGACCCTCAACGACATAACCAGAACCAGCAAAAGCCCTGTCCCGGCTCCCTTCAGTACTTGAAAAGAGAAAACCACAGCATCACCCTTCCACATCTTACAATATTTTCTTTCTTTCTAGTTAAAACACAAATTACCTTAAGGTGTGATGTAGTTTGCTTTTTTCAAGGAGGCAGCACGATTTACTGGAAGGAAGTTGTATGCTTGGATCCCTGTGCCAACATTTTCTCACCTTCATTGATTACCTTCAGAGTAAACAATGAAATAACATATAAAACCAGCATAGAGTCAAATAAATACTAAATGCTCAAGGATCATTCTCTTTCCTCCCCTAAATGTCATTGTACCCTTGGAATATGAAGTCATAAGCAATTTTCCCAAGAGTAAATATTGATAGACTGGGTAAAGTATATGTAGTAGAAGTGTTTGAGGATAGCATCCTGAACAGAGGATGAGTTCTTGTGAAAGGGAAGCCTCAGACTTAGAAGGCATTTTCTTCCTTCCCAGTTTTGCCTTAGGCTTGCCTTTGGAGTAGCCTTTGCTTTGCAAGCAGCTGTGGGGTAGCAGAAGGAAGCCTGTCCAGGGATAAAGCTTTGTGCTTCTCCTGTCCCCAATTAAACTATGGAGATGTTTCCAGTTTGTTGAGTTTAACAATCTTGTAATGTGGATGAATGTTCTCTGTCTAGGGTGGGATCACGACTTATTTTCACTGGATCGTGAGAAAGCATATACTTTTTCATACTGCTGCATCCTTAGTTTAAAAAACAAAATTTAAACATTTTACAGTGAGATTAATTATTTGATTTCTACTGGGCCTTATCCAGACTGTTTTATAAAACTGTAAAATGATTACCTCTATAACTTTTAACAGGTTTAAGAAAAATATGTGTATGCAAATAATTATGCCAGCAAACATTCTATCTAGTTATGATAAAAGTAGTTTCATCTACATAATTTTTTTTCTTTTGTCAGTAGAAAGAATAAGATTTGTTTCTCCTGAAATTTAAAATTAACTAGAAAAAATTTGTTGTGCATTTATGCTACCAAAATTATTTGTGTATTTTGGCAGCTGGAATTAGTCTCCTACTTGCCTTATTTTATAATGGCTGCACTGAATGCTGTGTTGTTAATTTGCATTCAGACACTTTATCTGGAGTGATTCAGATGTTTTAAATTGATTTCTTTTTAGATAGGAATAAAAAGTCATGTATCCTCTTCACAATTTACATGAAAGACCCAGATACAAATTTGCCTGTGCAAACTCTTCCCTTGCTATTTAAAAGACAAAATTCTCATTTCCCACCTAGATTGATTTGAACATGGTGTATTGCCTTATTAATTGGTAAAAATGCAGATCTAAAGATGCTTGTGTTTCCTGCTTAAAGCATTTTTGTTAGCTCTTGCAAAAGAGAAGTATATAAAATGTAGAAGCAGGAATTATTTGTATTATACACTTTGATAGATTAGAGTTTCATTAAAGATTAGTTTTCAGTTAAAATAAGTTTTTATCTTCAATGAATGGATCTGTCAGAAGCTTAGAAGTAGTGCCAAACCAAATCTAGCAACATGTTTCTTCTCTGATACTATGAAATACAATGCAAATCACTTTTACTTGGCTAATGTTTCACAGTACACAGAACATTCACATGGATCTTATTTAAACTTTCTAGTCTCCCGTAAAGTAGATAAAGCAGACAATAATATCCCATGTTGTATTGTCTGTATATACAATATCCCATGTTGTATATGCGAGGAAACTGATTGAAGTTTGAAGCAGTAGAAAACAGTGGAAGAACTGCAATGGGTACCCACAACCTAGTCATTCAAATGTCTCCTCTTATCTCCATGCTGGTGAAGACTATTTATGGTACCACACTGCCATCATTCTTCTACTTGTTTGCAAAGAAGCCTTCCCACCAAGGTGGAGTGATAGTAATTTTGCAGCAAAATATGATATCCAGAATTTACAAAGAACTAAAACAGATTTACAAGAAAAAAACAAGCCCATTCAAAAGTGGGCAAAGGATATGAACAGACACTTTACAAAAGAAGACATACATGAGGCCAATAAACATATGAAAAAACGCTCATCATCACTGCTCATTAGAGAAATGCAAATCAAAACTACATTGAGATATTATCTCACGCCAGTTAGAATGGC